>JAIPRM010003897.1:0-24537 GCA_025469315.1 Stegophylla sp. TES_Ste_2020 | reverse complement strand
TCCTTTGTTCAGAATCGTTTTACTGAAGAAATGATTTATCGTTTCTTTAAAATTTAATACGCCCGTCAAGAGAATACCACCCGTCGTGCGAAGTACACCCACGTGCGAAGTATGTCCGGCTTTTTTTTTTTTTTACTATCATTTTAAACGTTTCAAAAGATAATAAACAATATAGTAAATAAACAAAAATAACTATCGATTTATCTTTTAGAATATTCTAGAAATGCTTTCTCTTTTCGTTATTTTTAAAAAGATTGATTACGCATGGTTACATAGTAATTAATTAAATACTTTAAACCGTGATCATTCGTTATTAAGTTATTTCTGTAAAACTGTCGTGTCCAATTTTAATCGAACAAGTTACGACTCGCATTATTGTAATTTAAATTTTAAATATTTATTTTAAACTGAGAATCAATCTGAAATCGTTCGTTTTATCATATTTCAGTATCTTATTCACTATTGTGTTTTAAATAATTGTAACTTATCCTCTTGGGTTTATAATATTTACATATTATAGATTGTTTGCGTACAAGGTTCATCATAAGTAAATAATAATAAATCAACATGTACTTCGTTAACCCCACCGTCGTTTAGTAAACGTTTTTTTATTCATAAATATTATACTATTCATTGTGTTGTCATTATTTTAAAAACATAAAAAAAGTTGAAAGATTCCACGAAGAAAAAAAAAGAATTAAAATAAAAACGATTATAAAAAGTGAGAAACCTAAACGAACGTGTATATATTTCATTTTAAAAATAATATAATATTCATTTTTTAAGAATTTAAACGTCTATCGAAACTTTAATTAAAATGTCAATCTCGTAAGTGTTGTTTAATTGGAAAGTCAATCAGTCAACGTTCAGTCGTGAGAGTTGGATTACATCTCAGCATATATTATTTTTAACGCATTTTACAATTTGATTGGAGCTAAGATGCTAGTGGTTTTACATTCTGTGAACACTATTTCGAGGAGTAAAACATATTCAAAAATGTCGATCAGAAGATTCATAGATCACCCTAGTGGACATTTTGTCACTCTGTAGTATAAAACTGACAATTATTATTGTTTGATAATTTTATATAATTAACTGAAGGCTAACTCAGAACCGTTTTATCGAAGAAATTACAGGGATCGAATTAAAAATAGGAATTTTGTTTTAACATTATTCCGGTTTAAATGGTATTCATTTTTTGGATTTTGTTTCATTGTGAAATTACACATTATTAACTTTTTACATTTTACATTTTTTGAAATTTTATTCACACTATGCGTTTAACATTATTATTAGCCCTACAAATAATATTACAAAAAAAGAATGTAAGAAAAGAACGAAAATTAACTTTTATCGCTTTTTTTCATCTTCTGATATTTTACGTTTTATGTTTATTTAATTGTTTCGTATATCGTTTTGTTGGGTTTTTTGATTTACCGACGGCATTTTCGTTTATTGTTCCACTTTGTTTAGTTTCTTTAAATTTGCGTTTGCTGCTTTTCGTTACGTATTCCGTTATGTATTTCAATCGTTTTTTTTTTTTTTTTGACAGTTATAACGACTCTTAAAGTCATAAAAACGTTTTCGAGGTCTGAGAAATTTATTTATCGTGTTTTTAAAATTCAACACACCGAAGTTAGTGTAAACACTAACCGGCGGCTTTGTTACCATTTATTATCAATGTATTATTATTATTATTATTATCACGACCAAAGGCGAATATTTTAGCATAATAATTTCAAAACGTTTTCCCTTCTTCTCGTTTAACGCGTACGCACGTGGAATTTTATGGCCTCTCCGACTTTCCTGTTATATTAAATAACGCGTTGCACACGCAGGGTGTTCGGAATTTTTCGAATAGCAATAAAACAGGGGCAACCATCTAATTTAGAAAGTTCAATCGTCGTCTTGCGGTTCTTTGGGTACACTCGGGATAGTAATTATTCGTGCATAAAACACAATATTAATTTATATGTATTATATTATACATAATAGCGTGTATGCGTTTAAACTACGGAGGAGGATAAAGGACTTTATATAAATAGTCCGGTTTCGAGTGAAATTAATCAAAAATGCCTGAAGGGTTTTTTTTTTTTAAAGCAATGCGCTATATCGGTCGTACATTCTTCGCGCGTTTTGGATACTTAGACTGTGTTCAATCGCAGCCTGTAACTCTGTAACCGGGCGACTATATTTATTTCCGTAAACCGATTCTCGATTGACAGACTTAAGGTTACGTTAATTACTGAGAATTGAAACGCACAGAAATAATAATTTATTAATTTGAATTCTATTTTAGAGCCTCAATATTATAACCTAAATTTTACCGATTTTTTTCTCGTTGTAAATACTCGTATTTTATCAAAATATGTATGTGTTCACTGTTCAAAGTCTTGAAAAATTTGGTGTCCTAATAATATTATAGTTATTATATTTTATTGTATGATTCAGAGCCTAAAATTTTGAAAATTTCGTTCTACATACCGTTTGAACACATTGGCTCATCATAGTTTCAATGTTTTCTCCCCCCCCCCTTTCGTAAAAAAAGGTCTCGTTACAGTTTATTAAATAAAATAAAAATATATATTCATATTGCTTTTCTTGGTGCTACAAAAGTTTACTCAATAAAATATAGATATTTGTTATTTTTTTTTGACAATTGTTTTCAAATTAAACTTGTCGTTTTATCAAATAATTGACTTTTTTGACAACACACTTTGGAAATTCAAACTGTACACTTAGTTTTTTGTACGGCATCCTTTGTGCTCTAACACACATGATTTATAACTAAACAAAGTTCGGATTTATAATATGTTAAACAAATTTAATTTATAAGACTATTATAGTGTTTATTATAGAGGTTAGAAATTGAAGTCGATAAGAATATGAATTATCATTTTCAGTATTAAATAAAACCATTTTTGAATCCATAAAAAGGTCTGAGTAACAATTAAATGCTGACAAAATAAATCGTCTCATTAGTAAGCTCATATAAAATTTACTTGATAATATTTTACCCACAAAAAAATGTAAAGTTAAATTTGTCTCTTTAATAAAATTAATAATTATCCAAATAGAGTTACTTCAGCACCTGTACAATAAAATAGTAGACTTTTAGTAACGAGACATTTTTTAATTAATTACAATTTATTATTTTATTAATATAGATGGAGATCATTTAAATCGTACAAATCAAAGGTGTTACCGACTGGTGTTACAACAATCGCTTATCGTTAAAAAAGTTATAGTAAAACTACAAACTTACGTTTAAATTTCCAACAACTAAATCGAATTAACCGCTTAACAGTTTATAGTGTTTTATAATTGCTTTAGAATTAAATTTCCATAAATAAATACATAATATTATAATATTGTG
This sequence comes from Stegophylla sp. TES_Ste_2020, assembly GCA_025469315.1. Taxonomy (NCBI): domain Eukaryota; kingdom Metazoa; phylum Arthropoda; class Insecta; order Hemiptera; family Aphididae; genus Stegophylla; species Stegophylla sp. TES_Ste_2020. The sequence goes on along the minus strand of JAIPRM010003897.1, from coordinate 21,161 downwards.
AGCCGATTAATTCATATGCATATTTTGATAGAAATAGGTATTGACGTGTATACAAATAATGTAATAATTGTACTCTCACTTTTTATTCACCACGCGTATTATAATATATTTGAATCTCGTTTTCAACACGGAATTTAAGTTATTTAAATGTCAATCGAATAAAAACTATAAACGATATAAGAAAAAGCATCCGTGTGCGTATTTATAATTTTCCAAACTCACCGTTAAATTTTTCAAAGAAATTGCAAATACTATACGACTATCACGTCCTGTTGAATCATAAAAATACATTTTTGTCTAACTTTAAATATATATTGTGTTTGATTAGGGATATTTTATTGTTGAGGAAATACACGATTGCATTGATTTGAGATTAAATAAATATTATAAGTAAATAATAACAAAATAGATCGGTCAACGTGATGGGCAATAATAGAATATGGTAGGAATAGGACCTTGGGTAGTAAGTTAAAAATGTTAGTTTGCAAATGTTTACTTAGGCTTATGGGTTAGGTAAAAGTTTGTTTCAATAATTAATTTATATCAGTTTTAAACTATAATATTATTGTAATTAATTTTAATTTAATAGGAAATTGACAGTAATTTTGTATTTTTATCAAATATTTCTTACAAACAATTTAAAACGGTATAAATTATTTATTAAATTGAGGAAAACCACGTAGAGGAATGCGTGAGGGTGTACCTCCAAAGCTAAAATTTGGGCTAGGCTTAGGAACTTAAAGTATAAATATTTATAACTGGTAAGGTACCAGGCGATTTTGTAAACCTTCCAGGCTTTGTGTGTGAACATCGGAAGAAAGTGATCAGACTTTCTTATTGACATGTATTCTAATGTAGAACGTGTTTATGTAAAATATAACGTTTTTAAGGTATCTGAGTAAAATTTTTACCAATTTCTGACAATGATCCCAAAGTAGAAAACGCTTTTTCGAAACATTTAATCAATTGAAGGAAACAACGGAGTCGATTCACGCGTTATGTAAGGCGTTAGGCTGAGAACTTTTTTTAGGACGACACGTTGTAAATCTCGTCTGAGCTATGTATTTTCGAATTCAAAAATTAAGTTTCAATATAATGTATATCGAGTTTAATAATTATAATATTATCCTCGATTTTGTATGACTCGTAGAAAGTTGTTTGGTACACCTCCAGTGAAATTTACCCAAACAGTAAAATTCCTTGAATAACTCAAATGGATTTTATGAATCAATTATCTTCAACGATATTAAAGATTTTTATCTATCGGTTAAACACGCATACAATTAGTATTAGGTACTACTAAACAACAGAATTTATAGTTGGGTATTTTTTTTTTTTTTTTTTTTACACTTTGTCGTTAACTTTGATTAATGGATAAAGTCGTCTGGCAATGATTTATGATTTACACACACACACACACACACATATATATATATATTTTTGTGTTAGAGTAGTATAAAAATTATAGTCATAGGTAATTCAAACAAAATATATGAATAAATTAAATAAGTAACTACTACGAAAATGTAAATAGGTACTAAAATTAATTAATGTTGATCGCAGACATTTTTTTTAATTTTTTTTTTTATGATAAATGGGCAAATTTGTTCCTATATTTATTACTTACCTGTCTTTGTATAATATTGCATTGCTGATGACCACTGAAGTGTTTTCAATAGCGCTGTTTTATTCTAAGATTGAGCTTTAGTATATAATATTGAAATGTTGTTATGGAAGTAGTTGTTTTTCATTTAATGATGCGTTATCGGTGGTAAACAAGGATTGGAAAGGTTTACCAATAAACGGTTTCGATGGTTTTATTATTTTTGTCGTAAATAAAAATAAAAAAAAGCAGTTAACCTTTAAATACCCATCAGGAATATTTTTTAGAAATATTTTGTTTGAAGTAGTAAAATAGTAAAAATAATATGTATTACGGATTTGGCATACGGAAATAATTAAGAGTGGTAAAGTATTTAGAATTATTTGCCTAAAGTTGGTTTTCAAATCGACTAATTTAATGCAGGAACTTTTCAATAAACTTAATTAAAATACATTCTAGAGTCAAGACTCAAAACTAATAATTTTTTTGGAATTTTGATAAACTTTTGCGATTTTTTAATTTTATATTTACATTTTCATTGTACTCAACATCAACACTCTATAAAAAATATCAAAGGAAGTTTAAAAATAATTTAAGCAGATTGGATTCAAAATCTGTAGTATCAAATATAATTTACTGTAAATCTTTATTTATTTTTATAAATACAATTAAAAAGCCTAAAAGTTAGAGAAAATGATCAAATCATTGATCGAGTTGACAAATCAAAGTCGAATTATACTATAGAAAGTTTTGATATTAGTATTTAAATTTGACTATAAATTATATTTGTTTTCGATTTTAATGTAAATAAAATTTTAGTACTTAAATTTTATTCTTTAATTAATGCAAATAAAGTATGTAGGTAATTGTTTACATTTGGAATATCTTTACTTGTAGTAACCCATTAAACCTGTCAAAGGATTATACAAAATCGACACATTTTAATGTATAGTTAAATAACATAGCAGACGCATAACAGTAAAAAGTCGCCGTGAGTTATATTTTATAATGTTTTAAGTACATATATATATATATTTTTTAATAATTAAGAACGAATTATTGTTATTACGCACTCGCGAAATAATTTAAAAACGATGATAAGTCTGTGCGCGTTTCGAAAACGTTTGATTAATAATGATTATGCCCTACTAAAAAGTGTACGTAAAGACGATATTAATGGAAGATATAATATATATATCTCATAAAACATAATATTAGGCCATAACACTTAAACCCGCGTCGTACGAGGAGAGAGAGAGAGAGAGAGAGAGAGAGAGAGAGAGAGAGAAAGAGAGAGAGGAATGCGTCGTGTATTCGTTCACTCGAGAGTTATTTAATTTCACTGTTGAGAATCGTTGCTCTTCTGTTTTTACTTTTAACGCGTGTAAAATGAACTCCGGTAAAATGTTTTTAATTGAAACGGTTGATCGAGTGACGTTTCCAAAAAAAAAAAAAAAAAAAACAACCATTTTATTTGTCGTTAGAAAATCGTACAATAATATAAAATGCGGCCTTACTACGTGTACATGCATTGCATAATCCGGGCGAAGTAAAACGATAAATCTAATTAAATATCAGCTGTCTAGCGAAACGTATTAATTAATTAAATATTATAAATGTAATCGTATACCGAGACGGCCAGGATGATTTCATGTCCAGTCCTATTACCGGTAATTACTGAAACTAGACGATACTCGGAGATTATTCCGAATGAAACGAAGAGTGTATTATTGATCTCGAAATTCTGTGTTGTACCTATGCAACCGCTTTTTTACGTACCTAGTAAAACTATTTTAAAATTTCTGTTCGACCCATCTATAGATCAGAAATTTTATTCGCATTTTCAAAAAAATTATTGTAAATTAGAGTAAAAATGATAAAATATGCCGAAAACTACATAATATAAAATGGAATAGAAAAGTGAAAAAATTAACAAGTATCATACAGACTCGATCAAAAATTAAATAATATAATATATATTGTATAAATAAGTTCATTTTTGAACAAAATATTCGGTTTTGGTATGCTGTACAGCGTACACTTTAATCGTTTTTAATTTGAATCGTGCGATCGAATAGGGCGTAGTACAACAGAGCTTTAGTGCTTTACTTTTCATCGATTTAAAACTCTAAATAAACGTCATTGTGGGTGAACTCTGTTTGCTGTGTTTTGAAATTCAATGAATTATAATTGGTGTTGTATTAATTTATACTAATATAAAAAACAATAGTTGTCATTTTCAACATATCCATCCACCAAGAGTATCTGATCCGAAGAGTCAATAATATCCCTGGTGCGAAGTATGTCCATTTTTCTTGTTTATACTTTACTTTTTTTTTATCTAATAAATAAAGAAAAAAAAGTGTTAGAAAAATGTGCAAAAATTTTTTTCACATTTTCAAAATTTTCTTGCGCCAAAATGTTTCTCATAATATTGTTTATATATATTTAAATTTTCATAAAGTTCGGATCAAAAAATATTTGTTTCCGAGTCTTTATTATCATTTATTGTCAAATATTGAGTAGTTTTTTCAAAAAAAAAAAAAAAAAATTGAAGAATTGATTAATTAAAAAAAATGACCTCTTTAAAGTACCAATTAGAGGCAAATTTGGTTTTAAAAAGTTACTGATCGAAACTTTTGGACAATTATATCTATACAAAAAAATGTTAACGGAAAAAAAAAATAAAATAAACATCATTGTAAATAAACACTAGCTTCTTCACTTCGTTTAGAATCTAAAATGTAACGTCATACTGATGCAAATACATATTTATTATTATTGTACTCGTTGAATTTGTTTTTGAAATCCAAGGAGGGAAGTAGAGTTCAATAGTCGGTCACTTATAATAACGATTTTTGATGTCATTTAATGGAAAACAAATAATATTCGCTTTACATCAATCGGTAATATTTAAATGATAATATTTTACTATAGAAATATTATATATTATTATATTATTTCTAAAAATTTGTCGCCAAAATCGCGTGAAACGAGCTACTTTTGAAGTAAGTACGACGACGAGACGACCGCGTAAAACCGGTGTGCAGAAAAGACGAGTGATTTTCGAAGTGCCGGACGGACGTTCAAAAAAAAAAAAAAATTCACTTTCATTTCTTCTCTCCTCCACGTCCGGCGAGGGTGCGCGTGCCACATACGTATATTAATAACAACGTCGACCGATATTATAATCGACCGCGTGTTGCGCAACACGTGGTGTGGTCTAGGACCGACGGAAATCGCGCGTGGAAAATAAACCGCAAAAGAAAGCGCGAGCGCGCGGACAAAGTAACACCGCGCGCGCGTGTCATCAACCGCATTCTTAGACGAAATGCATCCGCCAGATTAGTGTTTGTGTTTGTGTTTTTTTTTTTTTTTTTTACTTTTATTTATGGCTATCGTGCAACGAAAGTTCGCCCAGGGCCAAGTCGACTTCCGATACGCGCGCGGCCATTAATGCGCGTCTGCATTCCGCGCATTAATGGAATTCTCGCGGTTCGAGTATACAGTACATCGCTGCTGTACGTATTACAAATTGTGGTCACCGCGTCGATTTAAAAATAATAATAATATTATTTTACTATAAATTATTATTATATTTTGTGCGGGAGAACTCGATGAACGCCTACCAAAAGTAGGTAATTTCCTACGTAGACATAGCAAAAGTTTGCAAAACGTCGAATTGTGAACGATATCATATTTTTGAAAAACGTTCGTTTGTTTGAACTTAACATCATTTGAACCCAACACGAACGTGAATCGACAAAGTTTGAAACGATTTTACTTAGGACAGGCGCGGCGTTGAAATAATCGTCATTAAGTAGGTTTGTTCACCGGGTGTTTGGTCGACTTGCTACGCTTCGAAAATCAAAAATATCCCTCGGCTTGTTGTGCAACGTGGGAAAATTTCGGTTTGATAATCGGATTTTTCAAAGTTGGCACATGTGAATGCTCTATTTTCAAACTAAAGAGCATTCGAACGAATGTAGTTTCAAATATTTGTATTTTCAAAATTTTGTAAATTCAAAAAAAAAATTTTCTTTTCAGCATTTTGAAGTTTCCACGTAATGTATCGATTCAACAAATGAAGTTTAAGAGTAAAAGAGATTCAAACGAATGCAATTTCAAAATATTATGTCGATTCAAATATAGTCGATTCGAGCCACTGTTTTTTCAAACTTTTGCTGGTCTTCCAGTGTCAACTACTTACACGAGATAGTGTTAATTTCTACACGAGCATTATAAATGTAACTGCTGGTATATTATATAAACCTAAACTTAATCGTCATACATTTTTGATCGTCAAGACTAACAGAAATTTCAAATATAATGCATAATATACTTATTCAATTTTAAATATCAGAATCATAGAAAATAACTTTTGATCATCTTTTAAAGTAGGTACTAAAACTTAAACAATACTTTTTATTAGATAAATGTAAAAAAAAAAAATATTTTATCATACATTTTATAGTTAAAAAAAGTAAATTAAAATGGTTTTCATTTTTTTTTCTTTCAAGTAGATACATATAGTTTTATGTTTTATATTTAGCTAGATAATATTCGCTTTCATTATTTTTTATCTCCATATTATTTTATCTTCATCTAGATAGAGTTTAAGTTATCTAAGTTATCTATTTTTGAGACATCTTAAACTCGTTTAGTTTACTAAAAATGTCAGTGCAGGAGATTACACCAGATTTTTCGGTCAGGTAAAAAGATCAGTGTAGGAGTCTATGTGCGTGCTGCCCGCGTGTTATTATTATTATTACAATTATATACGTATTGCACACTTGTTCAATTGCTGCTGCAAACGAACACTTGACACGATTCCGGCGAAGTCGACGCGGCTGCTTCGGTGATTTCCATCATAATCGGGCTGCGATAATAATTATTATCGCTAATATCGTCGGCGGTGCTGTAAAAAAGAGAGAAAAAAAAGGTCAAAATCATAGTACTATTTATAATGGTGACGTATACACGAAGACTGTAATAATAATATGTAAATACCCAATTATTCGAATATGTAATAACAATTTTCGCGTTGAATCCGAACGCATTTGCTCGCGGGCCGTTGCGCGGCGCTGCAGAATGCAGTAGACGCGCCCGGCAGGGTGTGTAATGACTAGGGCAAGGGACTTATAGGAATTAGCATGTTTTTCAAAAATCATTCGAAACATAGCTAAGTAATATAGAAATACGTTACAGAACACCAGGAGTTATGTATACAGTTCTGTTTAATTTACATATTTTGCATATTCAACTCTTTTTTCAATATAAGTGCATATTTTGGTTATATTTGAATTTCAAGTGCACATTTCACCTATTTTTCAATATTTAATTTGAGTTTTTACAGTAAAATTAATGTTTCATAAGAGATTATTTTAGCATATTCGCATATTTTGTAAATTGTATAGCATATTTAGTACATTTTTAAAAATGCATGCATATTTTAAGTTTTTTTAGAGCTATAAGTCCCTAGCTTTAGTAATGATTAATGATGAGTAAGGTTCACAAAGAGTAAAGGAAAGAAGTTTTGTTTTGCAGCCATTTGCCTCCGATGGTGTCTAAAGTCGGTGAAGAAGAAGAACGAAAACGCTATTTAGTGCTGGTCGAAAAATCAATTATTACCGTCAAAATGATCTTACTTCGGTTTGTCGTTTCGCAGCAGAGTGTCCAATTCACTCGGCGAATTGTTTGCTTTGATTTTTTCACAGATTTTCTTTTTCAGACAACCGTCTAAATATTCGGGCGGGTCGTTTTCTCCGTTAATTTTTCTGCCCGCGTTTTTCCTTCTCGACTCTTTAAAATATCCTCCAATGTTCATGTGAGGATTGTACGCTGTAGAATTTTTTTGAAACCTGTTTCAATGATGACTGATATTACTTTCAAATGTATAACCCTAGAAAGTATATAAAACAAAAAACGGAGAATTTTTTTCTGGATGTCGCGCATGAGATTTATGCATCTCTTCCCTTTTTTCCGTCTGCCCTGTATGTTTTGTGATTCACCGAACAACGAATTTGTGGAGGAGACTTATGTTTTTATTATTCTAATGCATAATAAATATAGAGATTGTATGAACCAATTCTAATCTAATCTAAAAACAAACAAAAATACCTTGAAAAAAGAAATCCTAAATTGTTCTACCACAACTGAAAACAAATTTCAAGAGGGGTGAGGGGTCTAAAAAATTAACTTTTTTTTTTGTTTTTAAATTATAATTATCGGATTGCTGTTAATTTTTTTAAATTTTGGGAGAGGGATGAACCTACCCTCAGTTACGGCCTTGCGAAAAGTTTTATTTAAGTGGGATCATATAAAACGTTGGAGATTCGCTATCCCTTCCAGTGATTTCTACCATATCAATTACTATTATTAACTAATATTGTTATTATTTTATAATATAAACTCAATTTATTACTATAAAACTTGAATTTTGCATATGAAGGCGCTTTTAGGTTTTCATTCACAACTTCAAAATGATAGAAATTTTACCAACTATCAACAGTATAGATAAAAAATTTAAATAAGTAATTAAATTTTAAATCCGATAAAAATTTGTCTTTACTTATGAACTCATTACATATTCTTATTCTATTTATAGTTTAAATTTCATTGAGATTGAACTGCGAACTTTTAATTGACAAAATGACTCATTTTCATAAATAACGAAAGCGATTTTGATTTCTCTGTTATTATTTCGAAACTAATATTATTTAAAATTTTCACCAATCATTAACCCGATGGGGTTTGAATTCTTTAAACAGCTATACTTATTATAATAATTATTATTCACCGTGTTCCAGTGAGAATCGTTTTCCAAGTATAATGAATTATCATTGTTCCAGGGGTGCAACTATGACATGTGTTTTGAAACGATATTCAGCGTATTTTTATTTATTAGATTTAGCTCCCCTGGGGTTGAATAATGTGAACACGTACATGTGTCACAACACATCGTTGCTTCTCGATTTTTTAGTTTAGGAGTGTTTATACTGTTTATAGTGGGGAAGAGTAACGGTTTTAATGAAAAATGAGTAACATTTGTTTTGAATTATGTTTGTTTTTAAATTATCTTGATATGCTAATATTATATGTTATTAAAAACATACATTATTAAAAAAAAAAAAAAAAACTTAAAAGGACAAATGCCCTTCTCAGGCATGCTACTGACTTCAACGTCATATAAAACGAGCCAATACGATTTATTTCTTTAAAAAAAAAATGTATTTAATTTACAATTATGGTGGTATGACCGAAGACCGATGACGCATGTATGATAAACATTTGATGATGAATTATTATATCAGATGAATGTCCAGTTATAGAAAGTGGTAATAAAATATACCAATCGTGATCAAATTTACGTGATTTGACATTGGTGGGGGAGGGAAATTGGTGTCCTCAACTTAAGGAACCTAAGGATTTAGGTTCCTAAATTTAACCCAAACCACATAAATTTTTGAAAAACTATATTTTATTGCAAAAATATATTATGTGTTTTATGTGGTAGGAGTCTATAATGTATAGGATCATAATATATAGACCGTGGGTACGTCTTACTCACGTGAGCATGAAATACAGGTAAATGCGCATTTTGGTAAATTTCGATTAATAAATGACAAATAATTTAAAAAATAATAATATTGTTCTACCGATATGCTATTAAAAAAAAAAATCAGGTTTACAAATTTTAAATTTTTTTCTAAAACAGCAAACGAAAATTCTAAACTTAAATTTTGGTTTTAAAAACTTCAAAATTTTCATAGAACTTTTATTAATTCGTATCATAGAAATGTTATAATTGTAGAAAAAAAGAGTGGTTAAGAACTTAAAACAGACGTACAAAGAAATATTTAGATAAAAAACGATTTCAAGAGATATTATGCGAGATTACTATGAAGTTTAATTTTGAAAAATATAAATTTTTACCAGGAAAAATAGAGTATTCCAGTGTTATATTGGTTTCTTCACCTGCTAATCATAATATTATATTTTGTCAAGTGGACTACACTTGTGCATTTTTTATTTCACGACCTGTTGCCCGTTACACTTAAAGGCTGGTGCTTTATGGAAATAAAAATAATATACTTGTACAAAACGAATTTCGAAAATGTTAGGAAGTACTTGGCCGAAGATAATCTAAAGAGAGGAACGTATACTTTTCGACGACTTTTCGGACAGGAGATGATTTATTGTGCGTTGAAGCATTCCGCACCAGTATAATATTAATACAATAGCAGCGCGTAATACGCTATGTAAACATGGTCGCGATTAATTACCTATACAGCCGCGCTCTAATAACGTGCGGGCGATACGTACGAGAATCGTTCACATTTCACCTGGAATGAAAAACAAAAAACAAAAAAAAAAACAATCAAAAACGAATGGCGAGCCGAGTGTCAGAAATAATAATAATAATAATATAATATAGTTTTCAACAAAATCCGTCCAATTATTATTATACCGCGAGTCGGCCGCCGTAGTTTTCACTTTGGTCATCACGTCTGGGAGAATTTTAAAAACGTCCTGCAGACGCGTCTCGCGAAGAACAGAGTATTCCAAAATTATTACACGTTGCCAAAATAGAACGTTTTAAAAAATGTAATATTTGATGAATTTAAAAAAAATTTTTTGGTTTAAGATTTGCATAATTTGATGTGGAATAAGCTCAAATAAAATGTTAACAAATTTAATACTTCTGGCTTATGCCAAAACGTTGAGTTGATCAACTTGTCATTGATAGAGCAAATTTTTTTGCATTTTTCGATGTCATAAGGTCATTTTGGCCAAATATGTCGCTTACGTCCTTTTACCTATTAAGGTTCGAATTATGCCGAGTGGTTGTAGGACCACGACGATTTATTGCCGCAGCGTTGCAACGGCGGATGCTGGTCGGGGGGAGGGGTGTTATCGTCGCACGCGGTGCGGTCGATGCGGTCACCGCGTGTTATACCGCGGTTACGTGCGAAACGCTTCCTCCGCCGCCGGTGCCTCTGGCTTGTCAGCGACTCATAATATTAATTCTCTCAAAGGTCATTGAGGTCATTCCTCAAAAATCGTCGTAAAACAAAAGTAAAGTATAGACAAGAAAGCATGGTCATACTTTGCACCACAGATATTCTTTACTTTTCGGGTCAGATACTCTTGGTGGGTGTGTAGAATTTTTAAGAAACGATAAATCATTTCTTCAATAAGATAATAATTCTGAACGAAGGGAGTTAATAGTACAGAGAATAATAATAGTCGTCATTTTCAACACATCTACCAAGAGTACCTGACCCGAAGAGCGAAGAATATCCGCGGCGCGAAGTATGTCCGGCTTCCTTGTTTTTATTTTACTTTACTTCGTTTCGCTTTTTTTATCTAATAAATACAGAAAAGTGAAAAATACAATGAGAAATAAAAGTGTTGGAAATTTTTTTTATTCATATTTTCAATGCACTAAAATGTTTCTCATTTATTATTGTCTATCTATGTTTAACGATGTTCTACGATCCATACGGGAACCGCAAGGAACATCGTCCTCGAAAGTCTATGGGGCAACTATATGTCCGTATATGGGTCTCGGTGTCTCTGTGCTACCGACACGAACTCGCGTCGAGTCTTTCTGGTGGCATTCGCTCGAGGATTATTACAATGGATCCCCTCGGCCTGTGGGCGTGCTTGAGTATACAATGTATACAACTACACACATACCTTAAATACACACACACACACACACACACACACACACACACACACACCCAGACACACAGACACACGCTTATACACTTACATTTGTATGTAATATAACACATATTAGCCGGCGCTTCGCCGGAACGTCGGACGCTTTCACTCGAACGAAATGACGCGCGCGCCGAGACTATCCCGATTACAGTGAACGGTTTTACTCCGTCACAGTCGAAGTCCACGTTGTCACAGTTGTCGTCGTCGGGCCGTGTGTGATCTACCGTATAAGGACGCGCTTTTCACCGGGTGTGTGATTTAATAATAATGGCTGCGTACAGGTTTCCCTTTTCCCCCCGCACCGTTTTCGTTTTCGCGTCCGACCGCCGAGCGGAGTTAGATATTATTATTATTAGTATGTGACCAGACGTCCCGATTTGAGAGGGGGGGACAATCAGGGCTGTATTCAAGGGAGGGCTAGGCGGGGCTAAGCCTTTCCAAAAAGCAGTTTTGAGCCCCCTCCCCCCAATATCGCAATATTTAAATGCAATTCGTATAGATGAATAGTATCATTAATTACGAATTATGTTGTAGTCAGATTTCATTTTAGCCCCCCCCCCAAATACAACCCTGCGGACAGTCCCGATTTTCAAGCAAGTGTCCTTCTAAAATATATTGTGATCTAATCGGGACAATAAAATGAACCGAATTTCACTCAACGTCACGATTTAAAATAATAATTCTTTGCTTATGCTGTGTATATTTTAAGATCCATTATATCAGATTATTTTGTATAGTTTTTATTATCTATTCCGAGTTACATACACGGTTTTATATACTTTTTGAAAACTACATTGAAAAAAAAAAAAAAAAAAAAGGCTATTCTCATTAATAATATCCAAAAATGCTAATTACGATTTATAACAATACACAATTTTGTTTAAGTTTTTGCAATTTAGCAAGCACGAGGATCAAAAATGTTCCCGAAATCAATTATTAAGATGGGTTAACCCTTATCTCCTTCCCTGAGTACGGTCACATGAGACGGGATACCCCCTTCAAACAGTTTTTTTTTAATTACTTGTCCAGCTTTTATAGAATATTTTTTGGTCACTTTATTTTACGGCTAGGTCGATAAATATAATATTCATGTAATATTGACGATATTTTAATCGTTACGACGACACTCCGGCGCGGAAAACAATAAAAACGAAACACAATTCTCCTGAAAGTATTATTACACTGTAATCGCGTGAATGACCGTTGGATTATTGCCAACATCGTATCGTGATCACAACACGGATCGACTGATTTATTATATATTTATTAAACTTACTTTAATAGTATTAAATTAATTAATATTACTCATATAGATAATAAGTGTGGATTAGTACACCGGCTGCGAGGGCGGTGAACCGGTCAAATGAAACGCACGCATTTTGTTCGAGGTTTACCAGAGTAAAAAATTACTGTTTACCAATGGTTTTCTCTCGACAACAAAATCGTATCAGTACATTTTCGTCGGGATTCTGGAATCAAATTTCTCTCAATAAAAATTTAAGAAAATGAAAAAATGAAACGTTGTCGTTATTTGAAAACGACGTTTAGGAATACATTGTTGTAAATGTTTCTCAGACAGATAGATAGATCGATAGGGGTGTAGAACGGTCGTTTCGTATAGATCACAATTTCGCACCGAGTAAGAATAAAGAACGTATTTAACTCGCGCGTGGTCGTACGGTTCGGCGAAACGTTTATTGTTATCGTCACGGTACAACAGTATTATCGATGGTCTTACACGATCGGTTTTTTTTTTTTTTTTTTTGAGTAGGTCTCTGAGAAAACGCACCAAAGTCCCTATGAAGAATATTAATATTTTTGGGCGAGGCCATTTTCCTCCAAAAATCAGAAATAAGATGTAAATAATATATAAATCTTACATAATTTACTTATTATTAAACAGCCAGTGTTCATAATAGGTATTTTGATTTCCAGCTAAATACGCACTGTCTAATGCTAAAATGGAATGATTACAAATAAAGTCGATTTTGGTGTATAAATGTGATATTAGTTAATCGATCTCTATAGTCTATACCAGTGGTTCCCAATTGATGATCCGCGGACCCCTAGGGGTTCACAGGTCGATGTTAGGAGGTATGCCGTTGTGTTTGTAAGGATGAAACCTGTTATTTATATATATATTTTTTTTTTTGAAAAAATGTGAATTCATAATATTACAAAAAGATGTGTGTATTTGAAATAAATCATAAAAAGAATGTATTTCTTGATTTTAATTTTGAAACAATACATGTATAGAAAGCAGGGAACTTCCACAAGCGCATTCGTGATAAGGGGTCTCTGGTTCAATTTTTAAGTTTTAGCTTGGGGTCCTCGAACAATCCTAAACTGGAAACCAATGGGAAAGAGACCGCGAGGAAGACCCAGGAAAAGGTGGTTGGATGTTGTGGAAGAAGACCTTGAAAGATTGGGAGTACAAGAGTGGAAGGAAGTAGTACAGGACCGTGAAAAATGGAGAGATATTGTGATGGCGGCCAAAACTCTTAGAGAGTACTAAGTGCCAGAGGAAGAAGAAGAAGCTTGGGGTCCTCGGCATAATGCTGATTGGGAACCACTGGTCTACACTATCTTTACGTAGGTTCTCCTAGTTCGGGTTAGAAACCGAACGACTCTCCCCGGTTTTCTAGACCGGTAATTACTCGTTTATCTGCAATCCCTTATTCTAAGTAGGTACGTATTTTTCTACATTTCGAACAAAAATCTTTACTCACTGATAAGGGTATTGCGTGGAGTTCACTTTGATGACGGTCGGAGGAAACGAAGCGAGCAACAAACCGACTGGCAGGATGGTGGCTAAAATGGAAAGCACGCTCTTCCAAGGATCCTTCCTGTACAATTATTATTTTACATATTTATTAAGAAAACGACGCAAGGTTCGTAAACGAGTCATTCGATTTGGTCCGAATAACGCGTTGATATACTGACTTTTTAACGAGGCCATTATACGATTTCGGTGGTTCGTGTATTATATCCGGATAATGAGCCATCTCGTTTCCGTAATACGATTTGGCGAATTGTTTTTCGTAGAAGTCGCCGTCGAACGTACTGAAGTTAGGTACGACTTCACCGTGATCGTGTTTTATGGGTTTGAACTGCGGCAAGACTTCGGTAAACCTATACGGCGGTACCTTGGACTCTGGACCGCTCGTCCACCAGTTTTCGTTGTTGCTGTTGTTGTTTTGGACGTTTTTGTTGTTTTGAACGTTGTTATTCTTTTGGCCGTTGGTCTTATGGTCGTTGCCGTTGTTCTGCAAGTGTTCGGAGTAATTGAAATACTCTTGGGTGGCCTGAGGGAAAACTACGTTCTTTTCGTTTTGCGGCGGTCGCACTAAATAACCGCTGACGGGTCTGCCGAAGTACCGAGGTGGTTTGTAAAACATTTCACCGGTCGTGATGACCTGCGGATCGGGTCTTTCGAACACGGGATAATCTTCGGGTCCCAAATATTTACTGGGTTTGAAGACGTCGTAGAGTATATTTTGTTGTTTCGGTGGCGCGTTCGACTTCGTGACGTTGACCGAAGTCTGAACCGTTACCGCCGGTGTCGTTGTCGTTGTTGTCGTCGTCGTCGTCGTCGTCGTCGTTTCATTGGCTCGCAAGGTGGTTTTCTCCGAGCTGGTAATAGTAATAAGTTCTTCGGTAGTAGTGTCGAACGTAATAATATCATCATCTGTAGTCGTCGTCAGATCGTCTAATTCGAGCTGTGGCCTCTGGTGCGAATGGCAAACGAAAATCAACGCCAAAAGTATTCCCTAGACAAATACATAGTTTTACACGTCATACAAAATGCGTGCAGGAATTCTACGCTATCAATTATCGATAACCCGTTATCACTCACTCTTTCCATGGTCCCAGACTGCGATACTGTTGTCTTTATTATTATTATTATTATTATTATTATTCGATTTGGTATGCAAACGGTTATTACTTCTTTGCATTGTCGCTGGTCGCATTCAAATGAGTCGGACCGCAGGATTTTTATAATATTTCAACAAAACCGTCGTCATTGTTTGTATTCAAGACGTGGAAGAGTGTACAAATTACTGAAAGTGCGTGTGTTTGTGTATATTAATATAACGGCATCATAATGCACGGTAATGAGACGATTTTCGCTTTCCTCGACGTTTATGTAATTTTTATTGTCCCGAGTGACAAATAATAATAATAATAATAATGGCGAATTATTATCTGATGTAACACGAGAATCATATATAATATACATTATACGTACGTATAGAAATTTTGAAACGCTTGAAACTCTCGACTAAAATACGTGCTTAGACAATAATATTATGCTTCCCGTTTTATTGTCGGTCGAGGAAGTATATGATAGTATTTATTTTAAGTGTCTTAGATAAAAATCCCCAGTGAAAAAATCCCCAATAATAATCCAAAATAAATACCTACATTAAATCAATTACATTTTTTGTTTGACAGTTAAATAATTTTTTAACAATAAAACATAGACCCGGGGGCTCCTAATTTGAAAATTTATACATATTATATTATATTTTTAATTATTTTGCTTTTTAATTGATTTCAATTAGGTAGTTGAACTAGTAGATTTATTTAACAGATTGCTTATTTTATCCTTAGAATGAGGACACCTCCACTAAATACGAATATTTTGCATGAGCTCAGGGCCACAGATGAAATGTGATTCTTTTTTTTCATATAAAAATGATTACTTAGTATTTGAAATTTATTACTCTAAAAGTATACTTTAAGTAAAGCATTTATTGTTGTCTTATAAGTCATAGGAGTTCAGTTTAAACCGATTTCGTATGAACACCTTAAATTCTTGCGATGAATAAAAAAAAAAAAAAAAATGTAATAAAGGTACTGATAAACATAAAGAACTAGAATTCGGTTATGTTTCTGAAATAGCATATTTTGTTTTATTTACTAATGCTACTCTATGTTTAACTCGAATACTTATTTGTTTCATGTCCAGTAAAATTAATTATTAAAATTTTTAATTTGCATAATTTCGGGTTTTGAGAATATCAATGCTTTAATGCAAATTGATATTTCTATTTGGTTATAAAATAAATTATTTTCACAACTATTTCTAGATCGAAACAATAATTATTATCCACTTCAGTGCCTCGAAAAGTCGGTGCATAGGTATAACACACAATGTAGCCTGAATACTTCTTTCCAACATTTTTTCTACTCATTAACAATATTATCTCTTAGTCATTCGACGACGTAGGCAATTATTTCACTTTAAAACGAATTCAGTAATTATGCAAATTAAATTAAACCTTAAGTGGCATTTTAATATTTTAAATTTCTAAAAATTGTAGAGCCATATGAAGTCCGAAACCGTCTTAATGCTCGGATGTATAATATATGTATATCCGATTCAGTTGTTTTATCGTCCAAGTGTGTTATGCTCAGATAGTAAATTTATATCTTTTATAAAAAGACGTATATATTACGTTTCAGTAAAAACCTGAAATTAATAAAATGTAGAAAATACTGGTATAAACTAGTTGTGTTTAAGGGAGTTTGTAAGAACGTGTTTTATTAATTACCTGTTTTTTTTACTAATTTCGTGTTTTTACCGCTTCACATTATTGTAAGAACTATATATTTTTTTTTAATGTTACATTTCGTTTGTTTGCATGTAAAAAAAAGAAATATATTTATGTATATATATATATATATATATTTACTTTTTAGTCTTTATAACTTTCACCTTTCTTTAATTGCATTAGATAGGTAAACGCGATAAAAACCGATTTTCATAAGAAAGACATAACTAGGCGACAGAAATTAGATAATTATTGTGTTGGTAAATTCAACACTCGGATCATATTGAAATTATTTATGGATATCATTTTAAGGATTTAAGCGATAATACTGTCTCTGAATGTCCGTTAAAATATAAAAAATTTATTGACACTCAATTATTATAAATATTGTATAAAGACTGACAGTAAATACAGTTTCAGAATACTTAAGTGACTAGTGAACATTAACATCAATAAAAACAAAATAAAAATAAACTTACGAAACACCAACAATGAGAATAGACTTAAAACTCAATGATTTAAAAAGAAGACGATTACTACTATTTATTTATATACATATTATTATAGATGTTTCACGAATAGTTAAAAATTAACACATCTGTATCAATAATTGACAGTTTTATATTGACTAATAAAATGTGTGTGCTCACCTTAATTAATCCATCTACTTCCCTAACAAATAAAAATCCTGATTTCACCTCGAATACATACGAAGCGTTTTAATTTAGTCAAAATTAAAATACTTAAATTCTTAAGTAAAACGTCATTAAAACATATCTTATATTGAAAGAGTTGTTTAAAAAGTCCCACTCAGTATTGTTTCTTTTTCTTGCGAATAGACACATACGTTTTTTTATCAAAATTTAAGAAAGAACGTGTGAACACGTTTTTTATTTAAATGCATTGAGCTTAATTTGAACATAACTTGTTATAGCCTTCTAATTAAAAATATTGAATATCACATGCCATTATATACATAAATATAATCTGAAAAAACACTAATGACTTCTAAAAAAAATTTATAGCGTTTTCAGGTCAGGTTTTTAATTGTCAAGTGGTATAAAACCGGAATAGGTATGAATGCAGTTTTAGAAAATCGCTTCTAAATAGCTAATTTACCTTAGAGGAACTATCATTAACAACTCAGTATTTTTTTAAAAATATAGTTCAAAATTTGGATTTGAGAATAAAACAAGAGAACTTTATTCGAAATTTAAATACAAATATTTTAAAAGAAATGTTTTTATTAAGTTGACCAGTTATATACAATTTGAAATTAATTATTTTATGTTACATATATATATATATATATATATTGGTTCGCCTAATAAACAGGTAATAGGCAATTTGAATTCATGAAAGTAAATTTATATACATTCATTTAGCCTTGTATATAATACGTATCGAACATGGCAACTATTGTATTCATTGTTACCGGGTATTATAAAAATTTATAACTAAATTATAAGCGCTGTTAGTAGTGATTTAATAATTGATGTTACATATTTTATTTTAGTTAAAAAATGAACTCCAAAATCTTTAATAAAAATACATTAAAAGTTATTGCAATACTAATTGACAGTATTATAGTCACTTGTCAATTGTTTCCATCTTATCATTATATAATACCAATAATAATTAATAAATAAGTCCCAATAATAATTGTTAGAGCTTTAAAAATAAAGTCATGAGAGTGGAATACATAAATTATAATGATTAACGAAACAACGAGTTTTATAATATTTGGAAAAAAATATACAAGTAAAATGTATATATTTTTATTTTATTTTTCTTCGTGGTAAATATATTTTCTGTCTACATACTAACGCAATAAATTTGTACTTGATAAAATTTAATATGCTTGTTTTCAAAAAAAAAAAGTGTGTATTTCGCTCGTAGGGGTGTTCTTTGTACGTTGGGTGAGATTCTCTTGATGGGCGTATTGAATTTTAAAGAAACGACAAATCATTTTTTCAATAAAACGATTCTGAACAAAGGAAGTTAATAATATAAAAAAAAAAAAATGCAAAAAATTCAGACTGCCGGGTTAGAATCGAACACCGGTACTATTGTGCTATAAATGTATGGTCGTTTTACTGCACCACACTTTACATTTTTTTTTTTTTTTTTTAATAAATAAAGGAAAGTGAAAAAATAATGAGAAATAAAAGTGTTAGAAAATTTCCAAAATTTTTTTTATTCATATTTTCAAAATTTTCTCGCGCCAAAATGTTTCTTACATTATTGTCTATCTATGTTTTAATTTTCATAGAGTATGATGGTTTCCGAGTTTTTTTTGTCAAATTTTGGGTAGTTTTTTCAAAAAAATTGAAGAATTTAGAAATTCAAAAAAGTAACCGGTCTAAAGTACCAACTAGAGGCAAATCCGGCTTCAAAAAGTTGCTGTTCAAGACTTTGGATAAGTAGATCTACACGAAAAAACGTATACAGAAGAAGAAAAAAAATGAAGAAATAAATAAACATCATTTTAAAAACACTAGCTTCTTCATTAAGTTCACTTTTTTTAAATCACGTTGCCAAATCCAGTCGGGTAGAAGACGAAAGCGTCTTTTTTTTTTTTAGGGAAACGAATAGCATAGACATCAAATGCATTGAAATCGGCCAAAAAAGAAATTTGGTGGAAAACGGACCGTGGAGGAAAGCGCTTCTGGGCCGTTTTTGATTCTCGACGGATCCATTGTGCGCGGCGCCAGAGAAGGTTTCCGTTCCACAGGTATCCGTACCACCGCATTATCGTGACGACATTATCAATTCCGTTACACGGAACGATGACTGTGGCCGGGAACAAACGATTTCAACGACAACAACAAACAATGATTGTTGATGGCTACGACCGCCGACATGCCGTCCGAACACGAACAATATGTGACGCGACGAACATTGGTACTTTTACCGGTCGGCGGCCACGTTTGGAAAATCGAGCCTCCTCCGGTCGAGAGCCGGAGCTCATTCCCGCGTTGGAGACCACAAACGGAGTGTCAGTAGAGAAACGAGACTGACGTTTTCCTGACACGTCAATAAAAATTATAATATTGTATAAATGAACGTGTGAATCGTCGTATCACGCACACACGAGACGCGGACGAGTGAGTATACATGTATTATTGTTAGGGGTTAGGCACCCTTAGTGTAAGTCTAAAACGCTTTAAAATACGTACAAGCGATTAACTGACGTTACAAGAAATATGAAAACTGATATATGAATTTTCAGTGAACACTAATAATATTTAGATCGACGTTCGCGTTTTTCAAAATTGTTTTTACTTCGTATATAAAATATAAATTGACACTTTTTTTTTTCATTATTTTTTGAGGTATCTGCTTGTGTACAGTCTCACTCGATTGGAAGTCAAGGAAAAAAGTAAATAAAAAATAAAAAAAGGCTGGGTAGACTTTGCACCATGGATATACTTCCATATTTTTGGATAAGACATTCTTGGTGGGTGTATTTAATTAAAAAAAAAAAAAAAAAAAACGATAAATGATTTAAATAAAATTAATATTAATTTTGAGAAATGCTAATATGTAGTATAAAGTATCATCTAGATAGATAGGTACAAAAAGTCGAGGATTTTGGATCAGTAGTTTCTATTCGAAAAAGTGTCCGCAGAACGAGGGGAGGGGGAATCATTGTAAATTCACAAACTTTCTTCTCGTCGAACTAAACTAGACGACCGACTAGGCGCGTTTGTTGAATATACGTCTAAATTTCTACACCGCGTGTGCGACAGACACAATCGGAATAAAAACCGCTTTCAATTATTATCACCCTAACACGCGGTGCGATTGGAAAATTTATTTCTACCGCCGCCGTGGCCAACATTTTAACGTTCGACGAAAATCGTCGCGTGTCCGTGCGCAGGACATGCAGTGGTCACCGGTGGTGGTCGTCGTAAGCCTGTTGCTGCAGCTGTCGGCGGCAGACCGATTCTCTTCGGCCGGACAGTCCGCGGTCAACCAAGTGCACGCGGACGAGGAAGCTGCGCACTGGACCGGGGCCGAACCTAGGGGTCTGAAACCGGAGTCGGTGTTGATGGGCATCGCCAAGACGCTGATCGGTGGCAAGACGGCAGCGGTCAGTGATCAGGTACACGACATAAATTGTTCTGTTATTATCCAGCAGAGACGTTCCCAAGTTTTGCGAGGCCCTGGGCATCATTATGATTCAAGGCCCTTGAATTTACAATATTGCATTGAAATTTAATGGTATACTAACGGTTTTTAGCCTTTTTATATTCGAGTACCAC
>JAIPRM010003896.1:0-24545 GCA_025469315.1 Stegophylla sp. TES_Ste_2020 | reverse complement strand
TATCTCAATGTATAATCGTAAAGGTATAATCGAATCAAATATCAAAAATAACAAGTCATAGATTACGACTTCGAAATTACAAACTTATTTTTATACATATTTGGAAATGTTTGGAATCACTTATACAATATACATGTATTCCTGCCCATTAGGAGGCAACTAGTACTAGATTCTTCTCGATTGCGATAAAATTTAGGGTACGTTGGGAGGCAACTCGTATATGGTCGGGAGGCAATTCGTATAAAAATTTTTGACCTTTTTGACTTCGGGAGGCAACTAGTATGCGCCCATAATTTAGGCGGTAAAATGCATAGGAATGCAAGTGACAAAACTACATTTTGAGAAAAATCAATTTAAACTTTGATTTGTAATTGGATTAATTGATCCAGTTAGATAATTTTCAATGACCAACAGTATAAAATTATTGATTTACTGATTCGTTGTCGATGGATTAAAATATCCCCAACATTTCTTAAATAAAACAACATCTATTAGTTTATGGTGTTTTATTCACTAAGACTGATTTCAAATACGCATACAATAAAAAGAAAAACGTTTTGAGTTTTAAGTGAATTTAATGCTGTTTTTTCTGAATCACAGCTTCGCAACTGAAAAAAACATGTAATTTATTTTTATTTGAATTTCTTTGGGCATATTTGTTCCATTTTTAATAGCATTGTTGTAGAGCATAATTTATATTATTTCGACGAATATAACAGGGAATATTTTGCGGTTATTAAGTGTTATAAGTCACGGTTGAAAGTGAAAATACATTATAAAAAAAATTATTATGTATATACGAATCCAATACTCGTGTAAAATCGAAAAATATGTTAATTCGATTTTACAAAAGTGTTTAAAGACGTCTGGAATGGGAATTATTTTTGAGGATTATTGGTGATGTATTAGAATTTTTCGCGCCGTTTGGAATATTTCAATCCAGTTGTGCGCTCGTACAGATGTCCAGCGTCTTTGGAATTTTTCGACACCGTTTTCAACTTGTTAACCGAGTAAACGGGCACTTCGGTAAACGACTACTACTACTCTACCTGCGTATTAATACAACAGGCATCTACTATATACCTAACTACTGCTGTACAATAATAACATAATACACGTCACGATAATATTTTAACCGCCACAGCAGACATTCGGTCGCCATCGTCGCCGCCGCCGCCGCCGCACGCAGTCGCTCTCACAGGTGATACGCGCGCACCACACACCGACCACCATCATTATTCCCACACACACACACACACACACACACACACACACACACACAACACACACATACGCACCTAATCGGCCGGCCAAACACCTGTTGCGCGACGACGCGGCCTCTACCGTTTAATAATAATAATAGTAATATAACGCGTACAATGATAATAATACGGACAATTAAAATGATAATAGTGTAACGATGACAACACACCAGTGTGTGGTATAGTATCATACGACAATGACGGTGTGTGTGTAAATGTATACAATAACGACGTGTACACTATGCGCGCACGGTGTATACGGAGTGAACCGCGAGTATAATGATAATGATAATAATAATAATAAATAATAGTAATAAATAGTACGCGTGGATATAGGACCTCTGGCCGAGGGACGAGAGGGTTGAGAAGGGTTGAATGGTGGTGTTTATGGGGGTGGAGGTGGACGAAGATGAGAACCGGAGAGAAGAAGATACACTGCTGTGATGCTGCGACGGAGTGGTACATTTCTTCCGAATGACCCGCCTAATGTCCGTCGTCCGCGAACAATGGGATAAAGGCCACATTTTTTCGTCACCCCTGGTCGCGCACACCACTGCGGAGAGCGTCGTCGTCGGTGTGCGGGAACCGATCGCAGCATCCCCCGTGTACCACGACAATAACAATAACAATAGTAATAATAATAATCGACCGGTTTAATTCCCATTGTGTACACCCGGCCTTGCACACAGCCAATGTCCTTTCTGTATAAACATTCGACGACGACGACAAGGGTTCGCGTTGTGTATCGTTCGGATTCTTTTTATTTTCAGTTTTTTTCCCCTCTCCCCCCCATACTCCCTCCTCCACCCGTCCTACACCCCTACTACTACTCTTTTACGCCCCGACCGGATTCCTGAATAGAATGAACCAAATGGATGAGAAAACCGCCTTCTATGTGTACGCGCATAATATATAATATTATGTACGGACGCCGGTGACAATATAAATGCATTATACGCCACGTGTACGCGGATATACGTCGTGTATACAATACCCGGCATTATGCATTAGCCTACAGGGTGGTGCGCGGAAACGCGAATTCACGAGCTCCACTCGAAAAATATAATCCGATCTGACGGATGAAAAAAAAAAAAAAGTGACTTTTATTCTATAAAATTATGTCGTTTCATCAGACGACGATGATGACCGTGAAGTTATTCGTTTTACAACGCTTTTTATTTTTCTCTACTCGGAATAATAATATTGTGGTAACTCGAATTCACGCGACATTAGTTTGATAATATTATTTTTACAATATATTATTAGAAAATTAAATTAAAATTATTATTATTTTTTTTATTTTTACAACTTTTCAACGTTACCTACTTGGGGTAGTATCGTATTACACCTATTTTAGTTAAATTTCTCTTAAGTTAAAAAAAAAAAAAAAGGCAATAGTTCTCGGTCTAACTACATTTGGGTTTCCACAAACATTTTCAAAAAGTAAATTGCGATCTAATAATAATAATTAAATACATTTTAAAACTGAACTAATATAGACATGTTAAAAACATAGCCAATGTTTGGTTTTCAATTTTTTATTTCAGTACAATAATTATCATTATAATCTGAAATAAACCAATATTTTTATTCATAGCGATGTGTGTCACTTTTCCGTTGTTGTATAAACAAAAATGATTTTTTCATTACACGCATAAAAAAAAAAAAAAAAAAAATACACGTTTATGATTATGGTTGAAGTTGTTAGTCCTAAGCCTATAAGTAAGAAGGGATATGAGTGAAAAAAAAACGAAGGGACAACTGTAATTCTTGCATAAACTTCAATTCACTGCAATTCCTCCATGAATTATTGTGTTCCACTCATCAATCAACAGAAAAGACACATGTAAAGAATAAAATCACTGGTTCTTGCACTGTATTGTGTATAAGTATATACAGCATACACTACAATGGACGTGCAATATTGTTTGGATGTATGAGTGAGAGTGAACGATTATGTATGAATGTGCACGCCTGTGTATTCATATGTACAGCTGGATCCAAATCTATGTTAACACTAATTTTATCAAATAATAAAACGGTTACTAACGTATAATATGAATAAAAGTTTTTTTTGTTTAGAGTTCATTCAAAATTTAATGAGTACTTATAAGCATTTTTACAATCTTTCCGAGGTAGCTTTGAGCGTAAATTCTTGAAAACGAAACACGAAACATTTTTGCAAAACATAACGTGAAAATATAATTTTCCATAAACTCAAGTCACTGAAAAAAATTCAAACGCAACACCGCGTTTGAAAGGGATTCCGTGTTTTTTTTTTTTAAATTTAATTTACGGTAGGCGTGTTAAAGAGAGCATCCGCGTCAAAATGCAATTTCTAAAAACGGTGAATCTCAAATATCGAGTTTCTCTCTGAACTAACGCCCAAAAGATTACAAAATATTATAGGATATTGTCCGTTTTAGATTTTTCTATGCCAAACAATTTTCCAAATAAAATTTACAATATAAAACCGCTGCAACATATATTTTAGTTTACCCTGTACTCACCATGTGTACCTAACCGAGCACTCGAACATTCTGCACAGAGAGGGCATTTTTCTACCGATTCCGCGATTTTTTTTTTCCATAACCAAATACACACACACACACACACACAAGTACATGCAGGCGTATACAGATTATATTACTACTATAGAAACGACGATGACAACGACGTCCATTCACAAAACTCGCGATGTGACGAATATTATTATACGACGGTCAATAACCGTGAATTTTACAAGTGCGACGATATATCTCGTACAATAAGGCCTGACTAAATGAACAAAATGATTAATAATTATTAATTATTGATTTTGAATTAATCAGTGTTTTTTTTTTCTAGAGAAAATTACTTCACTCGCTGTACCGTACGTCTCAGTAACTTGTAAATAGATCGTATTATAATATGGAACACTAATAATTAATAAAACATATTTTTGATTAGAAACTTTTGATTAAAACAATGCAAATTTGTACTTGATATAAAAAATAATTAATTTAATATTAATTGAAAAATTTAAGCGAATACGTTGTTCGCAAATAAAACTATTTCTTTTCATACAATTTCTTGTATATGAAAAAATAATTATTTATTGAGAAACGTAATCACTATCACTATTAGAACATTTCACGTTCACGTTCAACAAGTCGCTAAACCCGTCTGTGACTTCGATAAAAATAATAGTTGAAATATTTTAATATCAATCGAAAACGATAACAAAATATTAATATTTTTACCGAATCTCATTATTGCCGATAGAATGCAAATTGAATAAAAAAGAAAAATAATGAATCACAGTGAAACCAGTTGTAAGTGGATCCTTAATAAGAATAGAAATCCAGTTTTGTGTGAAAATTAATTTTGTCCCAGTAAATTTTTTCTTCAACCTTTTTCTTCGGTTGTATGGAAACTTGTGCAAAACGGGAAGTTTTTTCCCTATACGATTTCGCTTAAGACAAACTTCATTATGTTCACTATTCAACAGCCAATAGTTATCTAGTTTTTTCATTTTGTAAATTGACCAAATTATCTTGTTGATTGTTTTTCGTTGTTAATAGTCTTTTGATGTTTTTAAAGTATGAATACTTCTAGTTAAAAAAAAAAAAAAAACCGGACATACTTTGCACGATGGGTGTACTTCGCTCGTCGGGTTGTTCTTCGCTCGTCGGGTGGGATTCTCTTGATGGGTGTATTGAATTTTAAAGAAACGGTAATAAATATTTCTTCAATAAAACGATTGTGAACGAGGAAAGTTATTAGTATAAAAAATAAATGAGAAAAAATAATTTTAGAAAAATGTCCAAAATTTTTTTTTCACATTTCCAAAATTTTCTTGCCCCAAAATCTTTCTTATATTATTTTCTATCTATGTTTAAATTTTCATATAGTTCGGATCAAAAAATGATAGTTTCCGAGTCGTTTTTGTAAACTTTTGGGTAGTTTTTTCCGAAAAAAAAAATGAAGAATTGAGAAATTCAAAAAATTATCTCTCTAAAGTACCATCTGGAGGCAAATCGGTTTCAAAAAGTTGCTGATCGAAACTTTTGGACAAGTATTTCCATACGAAAAGTTAAACACAGAAAATAAAATAAAAAATAATAAACATCATTGTAAAAACACTAGCTTCTTCATTTCGTTCAAAATCTAATACATATATCATTATGGTGATCAGATATAGAAATAAAAAAATAAGTACGCATTAAAATATAGTTTTTTTCTCAAACCCTTTCTTGAGGGAATCGGCCAATGTGTTCACATACATATTATCTATATGATGTCCATTAGTTGTCTCGGACAACACAAGTTTTTTGATTGTGCAATAAATATTATCTATTTACTACAATTCCCAAATTTTATAAGTTTAAATATTTCATTTGATTTTTAATTGATATCTTAATTAAAACCTCTCCTATCTATTATAATGGCATCTAACTTACAAACTTACCTAACTTTATATTCTTATTAATAACTGTAAGAAATACACCAATATTGTAACTACTACGTTTATGCCAGAGAAAAAAAATATCAGATTGTACAAAATATGCATTAGATCAAACAATAAAATACAAGCAAATAATCAAATAAATTCTGAACGATTTTATTGTAAATATGTATTAATCCACAGCATTATTAAAAAAGAAAAAGAAAGTACAAATTAACGTACTCAACAATGTTGTTGAGGACACTAGTACAATGCAATTAAAAAGAGTACTGTCCTACAAAAACAAGTACATCTGGTCACCATATATATAACACATATAGAGTTATGTGAAAAGTGGTGAAGAATGGTATTTAATTTATAGAGATTTTTCTTTTTTTTATTTGTAGAAAAAAATTATGCGGAGCAATACTACCCGTCCTTGGCTTGAATTGGGGTTTTTCGGACGAGCAAGGGAATTTTGAAATAATATGCGTATCTCGCAGTTTAAGGCATTTCGGACGCCGCAGTACTGGAATACGTTTATTAATTTTAATTATTAATGAGCACCCGCTGTGTTATGCCGGCGACTCTCGACGACTGCGACTTATTAATTTTTCCTCCTTTCACGTTGTTATTATAAATCATCGTGACAGATCGTGCAAGGTGGAAAACGAGTGTCGATCATGGCTGCTGCGCACGGTAGTCGATTAGATTTAAAATATATTTTATACTGTAAAACACGAGCGATGCCGCACCAGATTTTTAGTGCATATACGTATTATTACACTTGACATTTAACGGATTTATCCCTTATACTAGGGTGTAAAATATAACACAAAACTCAAAAAAAAAAAAAAAATGTTGAAATCCAGCAATACTGATTTAGAAATATCACAATAAAATAATTGCATTTTAAGGTACACGATTTTAAATAAATGCACACCTACAGAAACATATTTTT
This sequence comes from Stegophylla sp. TES_Ste_2020, assembly GCA_025469315.1. Classification (NCBI taxonomy): domain Eukaryota; kingdom Metazoa; phylum Arthropoda; class Insecta; order Hemiptera; family Aphididae; genus Stegophylla; species Stegophylla sp. TES_Ste_2020. Next base: position 17,896 of record JAIPRM010003896.1, on the reverse strand, counting down.
TCACGTTTAAACCAAATATAATTTTAACATTTTGGATAGTATAATTAATGGCGTAAGTAAAGCCAAAAAGCATGCGAGTTCAAGGTTCGAAGATTTTTTTTGACCAGTAGATATTTATTTTGAATTTCCAAGGCAAATATTTTTAAGAAGTCACTATAAAAAACTATAAACTATTAACTATAGTTAGTTAATAGTTGCATTACTATCCTTTGAATATTAGTCATGCACCTTTTAATGAAATTTTTGGAGAAAAGAAAACCGGAAATTATTTTTTTTTGGAATTTATTATTTTATTGTAGTAAAATAACTGTAAATTATTTATGTTTTACAAACTTTAATTAACAAATTTTATAACTTGGTACTTTTTAGTATTATATAAAGTTATATAAATGTTATTTATCTTTTTTTTTATTGAAATTAAGTTATACTAACCAACCAAATTCATTATGTTTAGATTGATAATCAGTGATGGTTTATTGTTATCTTAGACCGAAATTTCCTATTTTTACGGGAAAAAACCGTGGCTTTGTCTGTTTTCTCTTGAAAAAAAATTTTTTTTTCTTCATTTTCTATTCCTATACTTTTGTTGATTTTGTGCACTACAGCATGTTTTTCTGATCCCAACATACTGTATGGTGGATCAGGTGCAGTTCATTTAACTCGTGATTTTGATACTCTGTAAGACATTTTGGCACTATTCTTCGTTAATATGGCCGATGCTTGTTGTAAAGCATCGGTGATTTAACTCGTGGGAACTTTTCTTATCCGAATTTCGCAACGGAATTCGACGTGTTCTATAATTTTTCGTTTCTTCAATTCTACGTCATACGGGTGAGAAAAAATGACGGGCGATCGACGTGTAGTTCATGACATATATTATGCGTTTTCCAGTGACGTTGATGCGTTTTTGCTTTTAAAAACTTCAATAACAGCTCTAATAAAAAATACTGTAATAATAACAATAGATTATAAATTCATACACGAATCCAAAGACGGTCTGAGCAAAACAATCGGAACAAAATATATCAAAGGAGTTTTAAGTAAATTTACTTTTCTGTACTATTTCCATACTGTCATCAATTATTAATCATACAACTAGAAATTTTTCAATTTTTTTTTCAATTTTTCAATTCTAAAAATTTTCTATATTTTTGGTTTTTCTATTATTTAATTTTTGAATCAGTGAAAAGCTGAGGTTTCCTTAGGAGTGAAGTTACTAGAAACAAAAAAATTCATTAGATTCACCCGTGGACGTTATAGAAATCGATATTCACGCGTATCTTTAAGAGATTTATAATTTATTTTATTATTTATAGATAAATAATTTAGATCACTGGAGGATCGTGTGCGTGTGTGAGACACCGAATTCGTCGTGACACTCGAGTTGATAATATTGTAGATTAATCATATTTCGGAGTTCGAATGTCGTAGTTGTTAAGATCATTGAAAAAAAAAAAAACATTAGTTTGTGTTAGAATTCGGATTTACATACTTTCACCGTCGTCGTTCACGGATATTAGTGGTATTTTTTTTTTTTTCATTTTTTACGGTTCTGTTTATTAAGTTTCATCGAGTTTTGCCCAGCACATGTGTGTGCGTACGTATACACGGCATTATCATACCAATAATATGTTTGTCCGACCAAATCCCACTGACCTTCAGTGCACATTATTATAATATTATACTAGTAGATAATATAATATAGCTACTGTACGTTATGTCATGTTACACGAATAACTATATATATATATATATATATATAAATGTGAATTGATTTACGTTTCACCTCATACTATTTATATGTACATAATATACTGAGTAACATGCGAGCGTGGATAGAATTGAAATTAATTAAGTTTAATTTTACATACTGTAAGTTTCGTGCTGCAAGTGAACGGAAAACAATTTATCAGTTAAAACTTAAAATAATAATAATAATAAACTGTTTAAAAAACCAACACCAATATCGTAGGAGCACATTTATTATAATATTTGTTACTACAACTTTATTGATTGTATCTCGTTTGGTGATCGTTATTCCAATAGTCATATCTCATCGGCGTACAAACACGTAGGTAGACGTATAAATATTTATTCACGTCGAACGTCACGACGACTTCTTAATTTTGCGTTCAAACTCGTTGCCAAAATTAATTTATTTTTCTTCGTTCATATTTTATAACGTGTCTGCGGTCCGTTAAACGAAATATTGCAACGATAAACGAATGAACTCACAGTGATTTATTTTTATTCGTACTCCCTTTCGCAAACGCATTTTACTAGCTGACTACCTAAATATGTCGCCTCGCTGTCAGATTGTGACCGGTATCAGGAAAAATGAAATAAAATTATATGTATGTATACGTATGTCTCTGCAAAATTAAGTTTTTTTTTGACTTTTAAAACAAACATTTTACTCGATTAACATTTAGACGGTGAAAAAAATCAGAAAGTCGAGATTTTATTTTCCGAGTGGAGCGAATGAAGCTAGTGGTATATAATATTATGATATTTATTTATTTTTAATTAATTTTCTTTGTATACGTTTATTGTATAAAACTACTTGTCTCCAAGTCTCGGCTTGCAAAATGTTTGATCAGAAATTTACTCTGGATACTACTACTGAGTTGTTATTTTTCGAAATTCGCAATAGTTTTTCTAATATATTGGAATAGTGCCCCTAAAGCTGTAGTTATAACTTGATAGTTATAACTACGGCCCTAGGGTTGATACTTTGGGATATTTTTTTATTTTGCTCATTTTTCTAATTTTATTTTAGAGTGGAGTGATCAAGCTATATAGAGTTTTTAATATGTTTATTATTATTATTATTATTATTTCTTTTTTTTTTTTTTTTTTTGGTGCACATAATTTTCTTACAGGATTACACTTTTTTCTTATCAAAAAAATGATTTTTCTCTGTTCTCAGTTAATAATGGGATTTTTCTGTTCACAGTTATTTATGTTACACATTATTTTTGTATTATGCATATTATATACATACAAAATTGGCAGTATTATTGTGTATTAATAAAAGGACCACTCAGAATCATTTTGTTGAAAAAATTTTTTAGCATTTCCTTAAAATTCAACCCCCTCCCTCAAGTGTCCTACCCGAAAAGCAAAAAGGAACCTATGATGCAGTGAATACAGGTTTTTTATTTTGAGCACTACTAAGTTTTTTTATGTACATAATAGATATCTATTATTCTTTTATTAGATATCACAGAATTTTGGCACCATCTCAAATCACTCGATTAGCGGCATCTTTCCGCATCGTGGGGCCTGCAATGATGTATAATAATTTCACCATTGTTTTTGGAACGTGATTTTTAAAATTGGTAATCGGATTCCCATTCTTTATTTTTCTCAAATCAAACATTGAATTCATAAATCAACTCGAACTTAGCTCGTTAAATATTTTTACGAGAATGACACATAACGAACAAATTAGTCTTCAAAAATCGTTAAAACGTTGACGGCTTGACGACCAGTGTTTTTCACATTCTTTTTAAAAAGTAAATCGTTCCATTCTTTGTTTTTTAAGAAAAAAAGAAAGCTAAAACACCAACCGCCTCCGAATTTACCTTTTTGCAACTATTCTTTTGTGGACTGTCAACTATGTTATTTATGTATTTCCACAGAAAAATTATATCACAAAATCTAGGAAGTTTGTGATTTTGTAGAATTTAAATTTTCTCGATTTAGTGATCATCAAAATCAAACGAGTAATATTAATGTTAATCGGGAATCTTGTTTAACTAATCATTTTATACCATTTCATTCAAGAATAAATGTCTGGATTCAATGACGAATAATTGTCTTTAGTTATTCAAATTAGACGAGTCATCATTGCTGGAACAAATTTCTATGACGCTAAACCTATATTAAATTCTGCAATGTTCAGAGTTCAAGTTTAACGTTCAGCATTAAGTGTGAAATAAATATTTAGAAAAACAAATGCAAAAAAAGATAGGGATGGGTTTTCTTCTTTTTTAATGTCAAAATTCTCGTCACCTACGTTTTTCATCACGAGTATGTTTATAATAAGGAACAGTGGCGTGTCCAGGATTTTTTTTTGGGATGGGCTTATCTGTGACAAAATTTCATAGTCTTTTTTGATTTCATTCATTTTTAGAAATTAGAAGAAAGCCCATAAAATCATGATACCCCCCCCCAACAACATTTTTATTTAATTAGTGCCCATGTAACATACAGTCTTATTTATTATAAAATGAAATAATAATTAAAATTTAATTTTAATCCTCTTACAAATTTGACTCTATAGGGTCATTTAGATGCAAAGTACAACAAAACCCAAATAATTTCAAATAATTAAAATATGTTTACCTGGTCAAACCTAAATGAATTTATATATTTGGCATTGACGATGATATCTTAATATTAATTATTAATTAGATGATGACTATAGATAAAAACAACTTAGATTATTTGAACACTATGACTATACGATTAAAGGTCAACAAAATTAAGTACTGCGGATAATAAATTGAAAATTTTTGGTGGAGCTGCAGCCCGCTCAGCCCCCCCCCCGCCCTCTGGATACGCCACTGATTAGGAACGTGTTCGAGGGAGGATAAGACCTTTGTAAAATGTAACAAAATCCATTCGTAACTCGTTTTCCTGGCCACACGAGTTTACAGAATTAACAGTAGTCAGCACCACCAGATCCTAGATCCGCGCCCGGCTCGCTCCGATCGTAAATCGCCGCGCACACGGTTAGTACGTGTGTTTATTTATTTGTTTTCCTTGTTTTTTTTTTTTTGCCTTCTTTTTATTTTTTATCGAATTTGCGTTCGCATAATATTTTGGCGCCAACCAGTGCTCCCCTCGTCCGCCGCCCCCACCGGCACTCCGGCCGCGGGGCTGTCAATGGAACGTGCGGCGAGAACTACACGATATTATAATAATATTATATTATAATATAATGGTGTAACGTTCCGCTATACGCGTTACGTTCTCCGCGTGTAAATTACCATACGTCGCGTTTTTCTCTCCCTCCTCATTGTTATTTATTTCCATTCCCGCGGCGCGACCGTACCGCATGACCGAGGCGGCGGCGGATCGTTTGTACACACACACACACACATCATATGTGTGTGTGCGTGTGTGCACGCGATATATTGCCACATAGGATCCGAGTTTGTTTTTTTTTTTTTTTGTAGTTTATTTTCATTTTTTATTTAATTTTTATTCGACACCTTAAAACGTCGTGTTTTAAAATAATGGTAGAGACAGTAAGAGAGAGAGAGAGAGAGAGAGAGAGAGAAAAGGACGAAACCGAGGGCCGGGGAGGGGGGAATAAAATACCGAATGAGATTTGTGTTTGAGATCTGCTGCGTACGGGAAAACCGCCGCCGCCGCCGCTTCGAATCCGGTTTGGAATTACGGTAGCCGCGGAACCACCGGTTGCCACCGGCCACGCCGCCGTTGCTTCCAAAAGATTTTTTGGATCTGATTACAAGAGAAACACCGTGTAAAACGACGTGTCTCCGCCTACGCCGTGGGCGCGTTCGCCGCCGCCGCCGTGTGACACGCGCGCGTTATACGATAATAACGCGACGGTCAGATTATTTTAGATTCTGAACGAAGTGAATTAGATTGAAAAAAGTAAAGTAAAGTATAGACGAGAAAGCCGGACATACTTCGCACCACGGGTATTCTTCGCTCTTCGGGTCAGATACTTTTGCTGAGTGTGTTGACGACTATTATTGTTCTTTATATTATTAACTTCTTTCGTTCAGAATCGTCCTATTGAAAGAATGATTTATCGTTTCTTTAAAATTTAATACACCCACCAAGAGCTTCACACCCGAGATGCGAAAGATACTCGTCGTGCGAAGAACACCCATTGTGCGAAGTATGTCCGGCTTTTTATTATTTATACATTATAACTAGAGCTCGGATGTTATTGCATTTGCAACTTTTTTCCTAATGCTTGGATTTGTCATGCTAAGTAAGTTTGAAATTTGTTTCATACGAGCATGAATTGAAATCTAGAAGTTTTTAGTGAAACTTTTTGCAATTTTCAGCATTTTTATTTTAATTTGATTGCAATTTCGCTAATTTTTTTATTTATAATGCAATTTTAGATATCTTTCAGTGTTATTTACATAGTTAAGTTTTTTCGGGCTTTATAGTGGTGACGCGCCAGAATGTCTAGCTCGTGCATTGTTTTTTAAAAATAAAGCTTTGAATATACCATTTCCTCCCCAGCTAATTATAATTTGTTGAGGTATATGGAAAAATAAATATTTTATTAAAGTTTATTTTAATAATATATAAATTATTTAATAATTTATAATAATAATAATAAAAAAATCTTGAAAATATTTTAATTTTATGTGTTTTTTACTGCGAAACGCAATCAATTTTTGAAGCTTTTTAGTGCATTAACTTTTAAGCCCCAATTATAACTACATTTCGTGTAGTTGTATCGTGCCAACGCTAGTGTTATCCGTGTTTAGAATATTTGTTTAATTAACCCTCTACCTATATCAGGCGGAAAAAATGCCGTTGACAAATTAGTTGTGAGGAAAAAATCGAATAATTATGTTTTTGGATTCTGAACGGGGAACGAAGGAGCCAGTGTTTTCACAGTGACGTTTATTTATTTATTATTTTTTTTATGCAATAGCGCTTCTTCTTGTAAAAAAAATTCAAAAGTTTCGTACAGCAATTTTTTAGATTAGAAATCGCGTCCTCGTGGTGCTTAAGACAGATAGTTTTTCCAAAATCGAGGAAAACCTGTCGAAAAAATGTGTAAAAGAGCAAAGTAGACCGTTAACGATGTCTTTATTAATTTTATCAATTTTATTAATTTCGCTGCAATACAAAAACTAATAGTACAACTTATCTAAAAGTTTCGCTCAGAAGAGTTTTAGATCAGTAATATGACGGTAATTCAATTTTTTTTTTTAATTTTCAACAAGTTTTCCAAAGTCAAGAAAACTTTACCTCAAATTAGAGTAAGACTATTGGAAATATCGTAAACTAGATTTGTAAGAAAGAATTTAGAAATTTAATTGTAACTTTAAAATAAGAGATTTAAAATATTCGATCCATACGTAATAAAAATAATGTAATACCGATACACAAAAAATCCAAAACATTTGATCACTTTTAGGATAAAATAATATAGAATTTTGGAATTGCCTTTTGTTTTTAAAGTTTTATCTTGTACAGTTAAGAATTTTTGACAATTATAATTGAAAATTAAACTTAACCTTACTCACATGTATGTCTAATGAACCAGAAAAAATATCGTAAATCAACTTTTGTTTTTATAACATTTTAAAGTAAGAATTTGTACAAAACTGGCCATTTGCTACCTAAAATAATAATTTTTGTTTTAATCAAAGCATGATAAATTATTTGATTCTTAATGGGGTGAAAATTTTCTTCAACAAAAAAACTTTTTAAGTGTTTTTCTACATACTATGGTATAACCTTTATGAAAATCGACTAAATGATTAACTTTTCACCTGCGCTTACATTTTATAATTACGACTCAAATGACAGTTGATCCAAAGAAAGGCAGATTTATCTTCTTAATTATTATGTAAGATATTTAGTTTATAGTTTTTAGGGCAGAAATTCGTATACAATTATTTTTATACTGTACAGGTAAACTTGCATTAACGAGTTTCTTAAAAATTAGTTATGGAAATTTTTAATCATAAAAGCTTTGTAGGTACTTCAAAATTAATAATTTTCACTAATATTTAGATGGGTAAAAATCATTTAATTACTACAACTCATTTAAAAAAAATAAATATATTTCTTTCATCTTGAAAACGTTAGTAATAACTTATCATTGGACTTATTATCAGACCGAATGTAAATATGTAGCAAATACTGTTAAATATACTCAATTTAAAACTGAAAGCTACCGTTGTCCTTAGTAAAATCAATAACCGAAGTTCTAATCAAAACCGTTTTATTGAAGAAATAATTTATTGTTTACTAAAAAACTCAACACATCAACTAAGAGTATCTCACCTGAGTATCGAATAATACCCATGGCACGATGTATGTCCCTCCGCTTAATTTTTTACCCTTGTACCCTCAGTTTAGCCGCCTTCAACTGACCTAAACATGCAATTTTTTTCATACATTCAGCAAAAAGGCTACGTTAATACAATATGTTCAAATCATAATATACTTTAATAATATCCCCATTGGGTATCGGCACATCACTGCTCACCCCTTCGTCATCTCCTCTGATCCGCTCTAATCTCCATCTCCGATCACCTCTGTTCTTTAAATTAAGAACAAAAAGTCGTGTTTTGTAGTTTTCGACGATAATCACAAATAATTTTTTCTTCTATTCAATTTCACTTCATAAACGTTTAATATATTACTTTTAAATATTATAACACAAAAATAATTATCTTCAATTTTCATCAAAAAAACGCGTACTTACAGATACTTTTATTAATTTATATCTTATTGTTAGTGATTTGTATAGGTCTCTTAAAGCAGTGTTTCTCAATATTTTTACTGTGTTGACTTCCAAATTAGGTATCCAATTTTTAGCGACCCTTAAATATGTATTTAACATTTAAGTATAGATTACGCATATTATAGAATTGCAATAGCATTAAATAATAAATACAATAAATATGATTTCAAAGAAATATAAAGCATCCATTTTACTTATGTACTTTGTTATAAATAAAATACATGTAAAAATTTTATTTTATTTTATTTTAATTTAATTTTATTCAAATACTAAGATTCATCTTTAAATTAATATGGCTTGGTACTTAGTCGTTGTTGTTGATCTGAAATGATTTTTTCAATCTTTGGTTTAATAGAGTTTGTTAAAAAAAATTTTCAGTCAGTATTCCCATTCAATTTATATGATAGAGAAAAACTGTTATTTCACGTAAATAATTAGTTAAAAATGGACAAAAGGTTTTTAGTGTTTCTAAGTTTCAGTTGAGTTGGGATACTCATTTAAATTTTTAACCAAAATAGACATATAATTTTGATGTTTTTATAAATCTGTTGTAATATTTATTCTGAAGTCAATTCAATCAATATTGTTATTCATTGACAATAATTCATGATACAATGAGCATATTTTCATCTGATTGTAGGGTGAATTTTTATTACCCTTGTTATATTCTGTAATCATTTAAATGTTGGCAACCCTAAATAATTAGTTAGCGAGTGGGTCGTGACCTCCAGGTTGAGAAACACTGTCTTAAAGTATCAAAATCAAGGACCTGTTAAAAATAACACTACCCGTGTTTAGTAAGTGAAAAAAATAATTTCGTTCTAAGCGCATCGAACGGATATAAGTCACTGCGTGACGCGTCGTCGGCGGTGGTCATCGAGATCTGAATTATTTAAAGTAGATAACTAGTTTAGTGTTTTTTTTTTTTTTCAGTAGACGCTATAACGTCATGTATATAATAATATTATAAACAGAACGGATGTCGGGGAGAAGTGATTGAATTAATTCAACATTCTCGGTACACATGTCGCATCACCGGAAATCTTCATAAGACAACGTACGCGGATATCGTTTGGCGCAATAAGTGCGAATAATAATTTTAGCATAACGTATTTCAGTGCCGTCCCGAGGGTAGGGTAACCGGGGCACTTGCTCAAGGCCTCGCGTGAATTCTATAATATTTGTAGGAGAAAAAATTTTCCGACCATTTTACTGACGACTAATATTTTAAACAGTTTACAAGTAATATCAATGTTTACAAATTAAATAACGTTTGTACAACTGGCTATGAATATGGGCATTAGCAGTGGTTAAAGTGAGGGGGGACGGAGTCCTTCGTCTTATTTGGAATACAATCAAGCATCCCCTTCAAATCAAATCCCAAAATTCCGAGGGGACGCTTTAATTTTGATCACTAAAGAGTGGAAAGCGTTAATATTAGAAATTTATTTGAATGGTCAAAATTTCAAAATTATTACAAAAAAGTAAAGTAATGTATAGATAAGAAAATCGAACATGCATTGTACCACGGATATTCTTCGCTCTTTGGGTCAGATACCCTTGATTGGTGTGTAGAATTTTATAGAAACAGTAAATCATTTCTTCAATAAGACGATTCTGAACGAAGGAAGTTCATATAAAAAATAATAATAGTCGTCATTTTCAACACATCCACCAAGAGAATCTGACCTGAAGAGCGAAAAATATCGGTAGTGCAAAGTATGTCTAGCTTTCTTGTCTATACTTTACTTTACTTTACTTTTTGCCGTTATAGTTTTGGATTTCGTTATTTCTGATATGAAATATGCTTTGTAAACTGATGAATAATATTTTCTAGGGTATACTAAAATATTCGAACAATATTAAATAATTGTTTTTTTATTTGATACAGTGCTATGCTTGTTTTTGAGTTTGTTTTATAGTTTTTAGAAATATGGCACTTATTTTTAATGTTAATTTATTTAGTCCAAATAAATATAGGAGTAGGTTAAGGGGGACTAATAGGGGACTATGGACTATTGTCCAAGTAAGTATATTTACAATTTGCTTATATTGATCAATATAATTTTTAGCCTTTGAGTTAAGGCAAACAGGCAATTCGGTGTGGCTCGGGAACGCTTCTCATTTTTTAGGAACTATAGTCCCCCCCTCATAGTTTTTCGCACTTTAACCACTGGGCATTAGGCATTATATTATAATTATTTTGAATTAGCTTATATATATATATATATACATATATTTATAAAAGGTTATTAAGTCAAGTGCGTTCAAAATGGGTGAGTGGTATTCGAATATAAAAATGCTGAAAACCGTTAGTATACCAATAAATTTTAATATAATATTGTCAATTCAGGGGCCTCGAATTATAATGATGCCCAGAGCCTCGCAAAATCTGGGAACGGCACTGACGTAGTTGAACATCAATTTTCGCTGTCTCTATCACTTCAGTTTGAGTGTATTGGAAATGTAAAATTTACGTATTTTTTTTTTTCGGTAAATTTACCAGTAAAATTTACGTAAATTTACTATAAATTTGATAAATTTTGATTTTTTTTTTTTTTTGTAAAATAACATTAAGGGTACCATAGAAAGTATCTCTTCTCTTCTGTTACATAAATATAGTATGACTAAGATATTATTTAATCAATTATTATTTAGATAGTACAGCTACTAGTTCTACTAATGTGTATTTTTGATATGCTTTAAATAGAATATTTTAATTTTGTTTGCTTAATATAAATTAAATACATATATGCACATAATATATATGATAATAAGATAATTTAAGATTATCATATATTATAAGTTGTAAATTATTTTATAGTAATTTAATATTTAAATTATAATACACATATAAAAGAAAATTTTGTATTAATCACATCAAAATTAATTATTTAAACAAATGAAACATAAATAATTCTTAACGTACAGGTATATCAGTGGCATTAAGTGTTTATTTATAAAATTAATAATGATTTCCTTTACACAGTTTGACCAGTTGATGAAGATTATATTAAATTCATTACAGATGAAATTTAGAATATCCGACTGTTTTAAGGTTAAATTGAATAATAGGTATTTTGTTAACAGACATTATCCACAATGGAATTTTACAAAATACTTATTCCTTCGTTTAAACTTCATGTTTTATATATTAAACTTTGTCGTGTTATACCTGTATAGGCTTTGTAAAAACGTTTAATTTAAGGGGTCACTCGTTAATTTGTTCGGTGAAAATAAAAATTAATCCATAAAAATTTACAGGGTAAACATCTCTATCTCTCTTTTTACATCGCTTTTCAACGACAAACGCTCAACAAGCGCTCGATCGGACAAGATGCTGATTTGGTAATGGAATGGTTTGGACAATCTCCAGCCGTGAAAATCCTTTTGTTCTCTTGTTTTCCATAGGAATATTTGAAAAATTTATCAAAATTTTGATTTAAATTTTAGAATATAATTGTACATCAGCTTAAATCCGACCAAATCAGAGGAGGTGAGAGCCAATTGAGTTTTTTTGTTTGAATCATACCGATTGCCATGCGCGTAAAATGTGTCGACGACGCGATTACCATTTACCACTCTCGTTATTGTTTCGCAAAACCACTTCACTTCATTTGTACACACAATATTCTAATTATAATAAAATACTACAATAGTCGTTGCTGATATTCGAATTTAATAACAATGTAGGGCTGGACCTTTTGTGTGTCGAGATTCTGTTGCAGAGTTAGATTAAGAGCTCAATTGTTTACATTAGGTTATTCCGTCAGAGGTGTATAATGTCTCCGCCTTCTTTTTTTTTTTTTTTATCAGAGTTTGTTGTTCTATCACAAGACTCGCCTACCTCTAATACTACACCGATAATTATTCTTGAGTTGGACTAAAACACCGTCTGCTCTTCCCTTCCGCATCCGCCACTGATTTATGATGAATACATTGCATTATATTATAATTATCCAAAAGTTTCGATTAGTAACTTTTTGAAACCGGATTTGCCTCTAGATGGTACTTTAGAGAGGTCATTTTTTGAATTTCTCAATTCTTCAATTTTTTTTTTTGATAAAACTACCCAAAATTTGACAAAAACGACTCGGAAACCACATTTTTTTGGTCAGAACTTTATGAAAATTTAAACATAGATGGAAAATAATATAAGAAAGATTTTGGAGCAGGAAAATTTTGTAAATGTGAAATAAAATTGGACATTTTTCTAACATTTTTTTTTTTTTCATTAAAGTAAAGCAAAGTAAAGTAAAGTAAAGTGAAGTATAGACAAAAAAGCTGGACATACTTCGCACCACGGATATTCTTCGCTCTTCGGGTTAGATACTTTTGGTGAGTGTGTTGAAAATGACGACAATTATTGTTCTTTATATTATTAATTTCTTTCATTCAGAATCTTCTTATTGAAGAAATGATTAATCGTTTCTTTGAAATTTAATACACCCACCAAGAGCTTCACACCCGAGATGCGAAGAATACTCGTCGAGCGAAGAACATCCATCGTGAAAAGTAAGTATATCCGGCTTTTTTTAATTTCTTTTGTAATTGGCTTTATTTCTGTATTTATTGCATTTTTACTTTTCCACTTTAATGAACGCAAGCTATTTTCTTAGATAAAATGTATTTATTTTTCAACGAATTTGTAAACAGATTTTCAATTCAATGTGTATGTTATCTACAAAATATATATCGTCGTAGAATATTACTATAGTTGTATACACGATGAAAGTTTCTTTTAGATCGACAAAAAGCTATTACTCATGCTGATCAAATCTCAGAAATAAAATTGCGATCAAAAATCAGATATATACTGGTACAACCTACAGTAAAATAAGCTTATATTAAACCAAAATTATTGTTGTTGATCACAAATTTAAATTATGGTAATTTTCTTTTATCTATAAATAAATAGATATTTGTGAACTTTGTATTGCATAAATGCCCTAATCTATTTTTTAGTTTTGTATTATTAAGACTTGGTTTCGACATCTAATGATGATTGATGACAGAGATTGATGTATTTAGAGGAGCTCGATGGGCTCCCCCCCCTTCACCTATGTTTATAATAATTTTTATAATATTAGTTATGTGTATTTTACAAATGGAATATTTTGTGTTTTACTAAATTTCTTTCACAAGTTTTCTCTGTTATTAGAAAAAACAATGCGAATTAAAAAAAAATAATAATAATTAGCCCTTTAATGTTTATGTTTCATATTGTACATAGTTGATCATTTACCTGACCAATGAAATGGAAATACATTATTCTGTTCTCTAATAGTCGGTACAGCAACTAGTTGGTATCTTAGAGAAGTCATTTTTTGAATTTTTTTTTTTTTTTTAAACTACCCAAAAATTTGACAAAAGAGAATCGGAAACCATCATTTTTTGATCCAAACGTTATGAAAATTTAAACATAGCTAAACAATAGTATGAGAAAAATTTTGGGGCAAGAAAATTTCGAAAATGTGAAAAGAAAAATTCGACCATTTTTCTAGCATTTTTTTCTCATTTAATTTTTTTTTTTTATTTATTAGAGAAAAAAGTAAAGTAAAGTATATACAAGAAAGCCGGACATAATTCGCACCAAGGATATTCTTTGCTCTTCGGGTCAGATACTCTTGGTGGATTTGTTGAAAATGACAACTATTTTTATTTATATTGTTTTTTATATTATTAACTTCTTTCGTTCAGAATCGTCTAATTGAAGAAATGATTTATCGTTTCTTTAAAATTCTACACGCCCACAAAGAGTATCTTATCCGAAGAGCGAAGTATTTTTTTTTTTTTTTTTGCTCTTATGGGATGTTTTTGGGTCGCATTTGGGTCATATTTTGCGCTTCTGGGCTACAAGCCATCGTATTTCGGACAGAAATTTCGTTTTGTGTTCCGTCGTCGTCGTGTGACCACAATCGCGGAGACATTACCGAATGAGCGCTGAGGCCATTAACAAAACGGACGGAGTACGGCAACAAAGAAGTACCAAGTATTGTAATGTATATAATATATATACGATAGTCAATTGTATTATTATTGTTATTATTATTATTATTATTATTATTATTATCATTATATACGCGTATTATACACGCGCGACTCGTTTATATCCCACTCTGGCCGTGGAACCGGTTACCGAGCGCGTACCGGGTACCACCATCATAACACAAAATGTATATTATTATTATTATTATATTCAAAATGCTACCCATTGACTTATCGCTAATAATGACAACAATGCCGGAGAACGGAAGACTAGTGGTGGAGAGAATAGAAAAAAAATAAATAAAAAATCATAAAAGGATTATACACTCGTGTTCGGGGGCCGACAATAGGAGCTTAATTGATAGTGTACATATTATTATTATTATTATTATTATTATTATATTCGGGAATAAAAAGAACTACTCGGGAAAAACTTATTCGAATTCACACACACGGACGGACGGTGGCTGTTATGACGCTGCGGGGCCGAACAATGCGATAATGGATTTTTTTTTTTTTTCATTTCTCCGGTCCTCGTGTTTTCGAAAACACACCGCGACTAATGTGTCGCCATTGTAACGAGCTCGCGGTCGCGATCGCAGGATAAATCACCGCGATACCGTATATCGCAGATAGTTGGTGGCGGTTTCCTCAACAGAATAACAACGATAATATAATGTTATCCCGCCAAATCCTTAATCCGTTCCCTTCGCTTTGCCTTCAAAAATTATGCCCTTATAGAGACAATAATATGAGAAAAATTTTGGCGCAAGAAAATTTTAAAAATGTAAAAAGAAAAATTTGCCCATTTTTCTAATATTTTTTTTTCCTCTTTCTTTATTTATTAGATAAAAATGTGTAAAGTATAGACAAGAAAGCCGGTCATTGATCGTCAACCATGGATATTCTTCGCCCCTCGGGTCAGATACTCTCGGTGAGTGTGTAGAATTTTAAAGAAACGGTATATCATTTCTTCAATAAGACGATTCTGTACGAAGGAAATTAGTGATAAAAAGAACAACAATAGTCGTCATTTTCAATACTTCCATCAAGAGTATCTGACCCGAAGAGCGAAGAATATCTGTGGTACGAATTATGTCCGGCTTTCTTGTCTATACTTTATTTTACATTTTTTATCCAATAAATAAAGAAAGGAAAAAAAATATGAGAAAAGAAATGTTAGAAAAATGAGCAAATATTTTCTTTTCACATTTTCAAATTTTTCTAGCGTTAAAATATTTCTTAGATTATCGTCTATCTATGATTAAATTTTCATAAAGTTTGGAACAAAAAATAATGGTTTCCTAGTCTATTTGTCTAATTTTGGGTAGTTTAAAAAAATATTAATAATTGAGAAATTTATAAAATGACGTCTCTTAAATACCGACAAAAAGCATATCTAGTTTCAAAAACTTGCTAATAAAGATTTTTGGATATGTATTACTGTACGAAAATATTGTGTTCATAGAAAAAAGCTAAATATTATTATAAAAATTCTTCATACAGAATCTAAAAACGTAAGATAGTAAATGAACTGTAATAGCTAAATTCCTTTGCACAAATTAAAAAAAAAAATGCTGAAAGCTTATAAGTAAAAAGATGTTATTAATTGTTTTAATAAAATATAAGTACTAGTGGTTATTTTCTTTCAGCTCTTGTTTATTTTACTTGTATAAGAATTTAAAATTACTGTCAAACTTGTCTTAAGCGGATTCGTTAATTGGAATCGTTAAAAATGTCAGGTTTTTATAGATTTCCGTATAAATGGTGAAAAATTTAAAGAAAAAATTGGCCGAGACTAAAATTAATTTCCGCACAGGACAGGATTCTGTTTTATCAAAGGATTTCGGCTCGATCGAGATAGTTTACACTGTACTAGAGAATATCTAAGATGTGTTCATTTAGCATTTCGCACTTTTATATTATTTTTAGTAAATTTAAGTTTAAGCATTTGACACCTCAATGATTAATCAAAAATTGAAAATTTAACTAAAATTAAATAAATAGAAAGTATAAACAATTATAATAATTATTGTAAAGTAATTATATTTAAATCCAATGTTAATACTGACGACTGACATTTAAGTGTACAACTTCAATTGGATTATATTTAAAAATATTTTTAAATTTTATGAATTCATTGTCAAAACGCGACAGTACGGTTGACACGGAATGACTGATTACTTTTAGAGTGTACAGATAACTACCACGAGTTTAGAACAAAATATATCCGATTTCGTATTCGAGTCATGGCTGTTATAACCGTCACATGTCTATTCCCGTAGATCTTACTTAAATAAAATTTACAAATACACTGTAGATATAAAATATTATTAAAAATAAAAAAATACCAACGACGAAAAGAACACGAAAAATAATTTAAAAGTATAAATAAGCCAGACATTCTTCGTACCATAAGTGTTCTTCGTTCCTCGAATGGGAATAAAAATTTTAAAGAAACGATGAGATAGTTAATCAATCAAACGATTATGAACAAAATATAAGTTTAAATAAAACAATTTTACTTAAAAAATATAAAAATTAAAACTATCAAAATAAATAACACGTTTATGCCAGTTTTGTATCTTACTATCAACTGAGAACAGGAAAATCATTTTAATGAGAAATTAAAGAGTTAGAAAAAAAAATTTTTCACTTTTTTAAAATTCTGTTTCGCCAAAACATTCCTTGCATATTATTGTCTCTTTGTATTTAAATTTTCATAAAGTTTGTGTTGAAAAAAAAATTAGTTTCCGCATAAAGTTACTGGCGAAGAAAAATATTTCT
Source organism: Stegophylla sp. TES_Ste_2020 (assembly GCA_025469315.1). Classification (NCBI taxonomy): domain Eukaryota; kingdom Metazoa; phylum Arthropoda; class Insecta; order Hemiptera; family Aphididae; genus Stegophylla; species Stegophylla sp. TES_Ste_2020. The sequence continues at coordinate 636 of JAIPRM010003896.1, read as the reverse complement.
ATGCGAAAAAGAGTTTAGAGAAAAAAATAAAAAGGGAAAATAAATATCAATGTAAAAAATTCACTTCACACAGTATCGAAAATTACCTTATTAAAAATTTTCTTTCATGAGATTATTGTTTATGTCTTTGTATATTTGAAACTTTTATAAATTTTGTATAGATTTTCCAAATTTTCACAAACTTTCATGAATGTGATATTAGTAGGATATATTTCTACATATAAGACAATTGATCTAAAAATAAATGTGTGAGTGTCAAAATTAAAAAAAGAAAAAGCCGGACATATTTCGCACGATGGATGTTCTTCGCACGACGGGTGGAATATTCTTGACGGGTGTATTGAATTTTAAAGAAACGATAAATAATTTCTTCAATAAAACGATTCTGAACAAAGGAAGTTCATAATATAAAAAAATAAATGTTTGAAAAATATCCAAATTTTTTTTTTTCACACGTTAAAAATTTTTTTGCGCCTAAATTTTTCTTATATTATTTTCTATCTATGTTTAAATTTTCATATAGTTCGGATCAAATAAAGATGGTTTCCTAGTCGTTTTTGTCAAATTTTGTGTAGTTTTTTCCAAAAAAAAAAAAAAAAAATTGAAGAATTGAAAAATTCAAAAAATGACTTCTTT
>JAIPRM010003895.1:0-24557 GCA_025469315.1 Stegophylla sp. TES_Ste_2020 | reverse complement strand
TCAAAAAGTTATTGATCGAAACTTTTGGACAAGTATTTCTATACGAAAAAGTGTTAACAGAAAAAAAAAATAAACATCATTGTAAAAACACTAGCTTCTTCACTTTGTTCAGAATCTAAAATTGTAAAAAGGATAATTTTCCGGAAATCTAAAAACACGAACAGAATATAATATTATTTGCAAGTATAAATCGTCCGTATATAATTTCAAAGAAATTTAAAATCTTAAGATCAACAATTTTTCAGAATTTTTTTTTTTTTTTAACTTAAACACGGGAACACCGAACATCGCTCAACTGATTTTAACGACAACTTAAATACGAGTTAACTTATATGTAAGTAAACTGATATAAATTTTCCGCCCTAAAATTGCCCGATGTATTTGAGTGGGAGACGGCAGGGGTACATTTTTAAAGTGTTTATTTTTTATTTTTTAGATTGCTTATTTAGGTGCTTATAATCCAAGTATTTAAGAACTCATTTTAACGATTTTAAGTACTTAAAGTAAGTCCAGAGATTTTTCTTTGTTTGTAATAGGTTTATGACGAAATATTAAAATTTAATTTCGATTTAAAAATGTAAATTCATCATGACGTATTCAATGTTCACATCTTTCGAAAACAGATTTTGCGGCAGGCCAGATGGTCCGCCGTCAACAAACGCGCGCACGAGAACCTCCCCCCCCCCTCGCTGGAATTCCATCGAAAAATCCGAATAATAGTCTCTCTGGATTTTGATTTCCATCGGGACGCGGACCCCGTTGAAAGGGTTGAATTATACCCCAAAGACCTGCATACAACAAACGTTCGCGCAAAAACGACGCTGCACGAAATGCGATCATCTGGTTTTCGGGGCGCGCAAGCCAAAACGCACATTCGTTTCCCCTCTTTTTTGGAAATTTTTCGAATTCCGCGCAGTGTCGATCATTTTAAATGACGACTGCAGACGAGCCACACGATTTTCTAGTCCAAAGTTCCGCGTGACGTGAACCGCGATGTGTTGTATGAAGATAAAAACTAAAAAAAAACATCTATATATTATACAGTGCCTGATCTATGGAAGGGGGGACAAGTGGGTATCATTGCCCCGGGCGCCATCGGTACGAGGGTGCTCTTAAATTTATGAAAAATCAAAAAACCTTAGTTTGGGTATATTAAAAATGTACAAATGTTTCAATTTGTTTTTTTCATTTAAAATTTTTTAACTTGAGAATTTATATAATATTACATATTATTATTTAGGCATTTATATACCTAACTATTTTTGTCTGACGTAGATAATATCTTAAAGTCCATTAAAAGTTCATAAAAATTATTAATATTATAGAAAAAAAATTTTTGTGTGAAAACATCCCCTCTTCTCCCCAAGGACGGGCCCTCCAGCTTCACATATGGAGTGGACAGTTAAGGGCGTTGCATTTTTACTTGTTCCGGGCGTCAAATGTCATAGATCTGACACTGTAGATAAAGATAAACGATATTTGATAACACAGTAAAGTTGTCTAGATAAAGATAAGAGATAAGTTTTGATAATACGATTGATTAAAGATAAAAGATACATATGAGTATTTTATTTGTCTAGATAAAGATTGATAATAAGCTATTTTATCTTGATAGAATAAAAGACAATGTTTTTTTTTTTTTTTTTTCAAAGAATATAAAGCTACAAACACACAGATACCAGGTATGGTGCCGACGGTATATATTTACCTAAGTAATTAAATCGAATGGTGATTAAATGTCACTCACCTGGAAGGATGACCGGAAGGAATACGGTGAATTTACCCCTCCCAGGACTTGGACTCGACGGAAGAATTATTATTGTTGTTAAAAAAAACACTCAAACTATCATTTTGACTTAAAACTAATATATGATAACAGAAAAGTTAACAAAAAAAAGAAAAGTAATTCTAAAAATTATTTAAAAATGCAAATTGAAATTCGGTATGGGATAAGTGAAATAAGCACTTAAATATTACAATAGCAATGCAAAATTTTATATTCAAATAACGTCCTAATTAATTTTATATGACAACGCGGGTGACTTATTTCTAATTTATCTGTATAAGATAAAATATTAAAAAGAAAACATATATAGTTAATACACTGGATATGAACAGTGAAAACAATTCGACTGTGATGGGACTATGATGGCACATTGTTAGAGGAGTTCGGTAATGAGCCAAAACGTATACTTTGTTTCTCAGTAAAAAAATTACATTTGGAATACAGTGCTCGAAATGAGAGAGTTTTTTTAGCCCAGGTTTCGACAACTTTTTTAACCATGTGGATCATATTTTTTCCTCAAATACACGAATAAAAAAATAAAAAAAAATAAAAATTTTCACCGATCAGATAATACCAGATGGCGCACTCGAACCTTCCCCTGAATGCAGTGTGACCGCATACGTATTTGCTACCTATAATTTAATATACTGCGTTAAATAATTTTCAACATGTGGACACTTGAAGGGGGGAACTGGAAAGGGTTAATGAATTTGGGGTGAGTACAATAGTGTCGTAACAAACAGCAAATGTGATCAGTGATGCGTAGTTACAATCACGAATTTATCACACAAGCTTTTTTCCCCTATCACAGTGTAAACACTGATCTGGCAGCAGGTATTGGTTTGGTAAAGTTTTTGAGAATCAAGTTAAAAATATGAAATGGTTAGTACCTTACCAGTGTTACTATCAAAAAAATAACAGATTGATCATAAATATTGGGTCATAAATAATTCGCTGCGATTCGCTCGTTAATTTGTTAGTATCAGTTTTGTTACAAGTACATCATTTGGGAGTTCAAAATGTTCGAACTGTTAATACTAATGTCAAAATAATTTATGTCTATTTGATGCTGGATTAATCCATTTGATTTATCACATTATTGTCAAGTCTTTGATATTCATAAGCTATTGGTCATAAGTTATTATTAAATTATTATTAAAATATCATTAAAATGTATCGCATGTAGCGCCTACTACTGTTTTAATGAAACGTCTCATTAGCATCGAATAACCTCTGTGACAATTAATATTATAGCATTTAAAATTGTTTTTTTTTTCTACAGTAATCTGTTGGAAAATTTCAATTTGTTGGCTTTAGTTTGAAAATATTTATTAGATTTTTATCTAATTAAGAATTTAATTAGGTACATAAAATTAATTACAAATCAATTAAAACTAATATGTTTATTTTTAACACAGTCTAAAATGAATAAATAAATATATCAAATACCAGAGAAGATATTATGGAAAATGTAGGTATCACGCAAAGAGGTAAAATTCTTTACCGGTAACACTGTACTGATCCAAGAGCTTTTTGGAATAAAATACAAAGTTTACACAAATATTGCCTATAGGTTATATTATATATATATATCCTAACCTAACCCACTCAGATGGTCTAAAATAAACATGTTTAAAAAAACTATGCAAATAAATTGAAATTTTCCAACGGATTACAGTAGAAAGAAAAAACACATTTCGATCTGATTTATTATTATGTTCCGCTAAAATAAACTTAAAGTGATTTTTGAAAAATATTCTATCATATTATACAAATAATAATAATAATAATAATACACTATGAACACACTGTAAACCCCTAACGCAGCTGAAACTATATTGTTACATACATTGGCGGAAATAATTTATTCATAATTAATTCGGTGGTGTAATATAAACGACCGCTAATTCCAGATCAAATGGAATATTTATTTTCTCTTTGAAACGAAATAAAAACAATAAATCCGACATCGTTTTTATTGGCAGAGAAGAGAGAGAGAAAAAAATAGACTGTTGAGAGAACAAAACGCGCTTCAGTCAATTGTAATAATTTAATAATTAAGTACAGTTGTTTAGTGTGTGTGTGTGAGATGAATAAAATTATGAGAAAGAAAAAAAAAAAAATAATGAAAAAATGAAAAAATTCTAGACGGATATTAGAAATGATGACATCATGTCAAAAAGACGGGGGGGGGGAAAGCGTGAAACCGCTTCATAAAATAATATATTTAAAAATATAACGAGACGTTATAAATAACAGTGTCTGACAGTCATTACGCCTAATTTTTTATCCAAATTTCCGTATCGTCGTAGCCACCGGTGGGTTTAATGATAATTTATTTCACCGCGTCATAATAGGTACTTACTAATATTAGTTGTTTATAAAATTCCCAAAAATAATATTAATAATAATAATAATATATATAAATAAAAGCGAAATCATATTTCATATATTTCGCCGATAAGAGGTTTTCCTCAGTGGTGGATAGGGATGATAACCCGATTTAATGTAAATATGTATTTTTTGTAATCTATTCTCCAAATAAATATTATTATTATTATTATTATTATATCGTTATATTATTAAATAATAGTAACAAAGTGATATTAGACGCTTACCCTTCCGCCCCCACATATCGAGAGAATTTCGTTTTGATTTAATGCGACCGCCTAGTTAGTTATTGACTTTTTTTTTATTAAACAATCGATTTCTGTAATACGAAACTTTAATAGGGCACTTTTGGATAGTTATTTGTTCGATATGAATAAACGCAAAAGCTTCAGAATATATCAATGATCTGTTATAATTATTTAAAAAATGTTCAAAATTATAACAATTTATATAATACTGCAGTCTGTAATTGTTTAATTACCTATTTGAAGAAGACAAATAATGAAATCTGAAATATGCTGAACATATTTCGTACCTTGGAGGTGGGATACTCTTGGTGGTTGTACTGAATTGCATTAAAAACGATGAAAATACTCTGAGAGGCGCTTTGGCTGATTATTACGAACAAAAATTATTTTCGGTTCTATATAATGTGTTCGATGATCATTCGAGAACGATCGATTTCACGTGTTTTAAAATTAAAAGGTCTTAAAAAATTTTTAGGAAAATGCAAGTATGAGTAAGCTTCTATGCAATTAACCATAAATATTTATACTAGTTGTTATATCAGTACTACGATTTATGAATATAGAAAACGGCTGATTTCCTTTCGTTATGATTAATTCATAATATCTGTTATATTTTATAGTTTAATTGTACACGTGTTCACTCATAATATAAACGTCTACTTATACTTACAGTTTTTTCTATATCGAACAGTCGAATCGATTCTCGATTTTGAGGTATTTAAATTTTAAAACACTGCAAAACGATCATTTCCACGAAAAAATTGATATGGTTCAATGAAATGATGGTCATTGTCATGAAAACTTTGTAACCTTGGTAGCGGCGTAAACATGACAACCACGGTATCCATAGAAACCATAGTAACCCATGGTAACCATAGCCACTGTGGTAACCATGTCAATCATGAAACCGTGGTAACAATGGTAACGTAATGATTATTCTCACGTGATTATTGATAATAACTGAATCTCTTTATCATAATTTTAAGCTTTTTGTGGTATTTTTGGTACATTTTTTAACTTCTAGGTCACATTTTTTGAAAAAGTTTTCTAAAATAACCGCATTTGAAAGATTGTAATTCTGTCCAAGAAGACTTTTGTTTGGAAAACTCGAAAACAAAATTTGTACAGACGAATAGATACATAATTTTGTAACTATTTTTTATATTTCTTTTGATAAGTTAAGTATCTCAAATTAAATAAATTTAAATTACATGATAACCGTGAAAGAAAAAGAACAGCATGTTTTTTTTTTAATAATTTAAAAAAATTAATAAAACACTATTAATTCATTTTAAGAAATCCCATTTTTATGAAATTTTTATAAGAGCTTTATATTGTTTTTGCTTTCTTATTGCTTAAAAATCATGCGTATTCCATTATTAACCCTAAAAATAAAACGGGGGGAAAATCACCCCCCCCCTTATTTAACTCTGTACATTTGTTTCACAAAAATTACTTTCAACTCTGTCATTACGTTTTAAGTTTAAAGACGTAATTATTATTACTATGTTTTTTAGATTCTGAACGAAGTGAAGAAGCTAGTGTTTTTACAATGATGTTTTTTTTTTTACTTTTTTTTCTTGTTTTTTTTTTTTTTTTTCTGTGTACAACTATTCGTTCGGAAATACTTGTCCAAAAGTTTCGATCAGCAAACTTTTTGAAACCGGATTTGCCTCTAGATGGTATTTAATCAATATTTTTTTTTTTTGGAAAAAACTACCCAAAATATGAAAATTTAAACCTAAATAGAAAATCATATAAGAAAAAGATTTTGGCGCAAGAAAATATTGAAAATGTGAAAAAAGAATTTTTCAAAATTTTTCTAACATTTTTTTTTCTCATTTATTTTTTATGTTATTATTAACTTCCCTCGTCCGGAATCGTTTTATAGACGCAATGATTTGCCGTTTCTTTTTCGAATTCAATACATGCCCGTCAAGAGAATCCCGCCCATCTTGCAAAGTATGTCTGGCTTTTTAAATTTTTTTTTTTTTTTATTTCATTCATTCCCAGTGTACAACGAGAAACGCATGCGTCGGGTTATACAACACAAGGTGAACGCGGAACACGACGGGCCTACGACTCACAGACATAAAAAAAAAAAAAAAAAAAAACAACGAATATAATATACCGCGCGTACACATTTCGGGAGGCATAACATTATAATAATAACTCGTACGCAAAAAACACACAAAGACGGAATTTTACACGATTTCCATGTTAAAGTAACCTATAACCTTCCGCTCGAACGTACGCGGTGTACGCGCGCGTACAATATTATCGCCGCGCAATGATATGTATATATAATACGTATACCTACACTTTTAGATACGTTCTTTGAATAAGTTGTGGCCTCGTCCCGCACTCTGAATATTTTATCCGTTCCTCCGAAATAATGCGCGCTGGGCAAGTACGTTCACGGATACCATATAATATTTTCACCATTAAAACTATATTATAACGTACGCGCACGCGCGCACAAGCACACGATGAACGATAACTTTTTTGGAAGAAAGACGATAATGATTCGCGCGCGCGAGTAGCGAGTGCGAACAACACACGACGAGAATATAAATGCCGTATAATATATTGTGTTGTTATTATATTATGTGTACGATTCGTGTGTTGTTGTTGTTGTTGTTATTATTGTTACTAGATAGTAGGATGTTTAATGGCCTAAAAAAGTACCAAAAATGACCCTCCCCCCCAAAAAAATCCTTCAAGGATCTAAAAAATTGCTTAAAATACAACAAATTGAAAAATATGATGTAATTGTAAGCGTCCAAACATATTGTTTAAATCGAGTGAGACATATTTCGCACGACGAATATTCTCGGGCATCTCGGGTGTGTAAAGCTCTAGGTGGGCGTATTAAATTTTAAACAAACGATAAATCGTTTCTTCAATAAGACGCTTCTGAACATAAAGGACAATAATAGTCGTCATTTTCAACACACTCGCCAAAAGTATCTGACCCGAAGAGCGAAAAATACCCGTGGTGCGAAGTATGTCCGGCTTTCTTGTCCAAACTTTACTTCAATTTACTTTACTTTACTTTTTTTTATCTAATATAAAAAGGAAAAAATAATTAAATGAGAAAAAAAATGTTAGAAAAATGTCCAAAATTTTCTCGCGCCAAAATCTTTGTTATATTATTTTCTATCTATGTTTAAATTTTCATGGTCTTAATATCCATACATTAAAATTTTATGAATTAAAATCTTACAAAAAACGAGAAATTTCCAATATATTCAAAGTTCTGTACTTACCTCAAAATCGGTCAAATTTGGTTGAATAATTTTGAAAATTTTATGAGTTATGCGCTTGACTATTTGCATATTTTGGCATTTTTAAGTGCATATTAAAAAGCTAAAATTTTGACCATTTTTCGAGCTCTGGACTTATAATAATAATTTATATTTATTGCCAGTAAGATCTGAGTGGGCTTGAAGTCGAAAAGAACGAGAATCGCTCTTATCAATAAAAAAAAAATGTCTTAATTTTTCATACAACTCTTGAATAAAAAAAAAAAAAACAAAGTTTAGAAACCCCTGGATCATCGTGCGTTTTACTATAATAATAATAATATAGATACATTATAATAATATTGGTTTCAGACTGTATGTATTATAATCGCATTAGATACGAACCCGAGAGTGGGGGGGGGGGGGTGATGGGGAGGGTCTTGATGATTTTCAAAAATATTTTTATTTATTTCTCGTGTCTAGATGGAAGAAGGTTATTTTCGAGGTACTAGATAATGGGTGCGGGCGGGTACACTTTTTCACAAAATAAGGGCTAAGAAGAGGGCTGTGGTTAATACGACTATAATACCACGTTCTTTTCCCCCCCCTCCCTATGCCCTTTTCTCTCTCCCTCTCTCCTCTATCTCGGACGCGCACTCTCGTAGACCATAAAATTGCGGATAAAATCGCCTTAAAGGATACTGTGTGCGCGCGAGTGCGGAGGGTAGGGGGAAAGGATCGAGGAAAAGGAGGAGGAGGAGGAGGAGAAGAATATTGCTCGATGCGTAATCCTTAGCGGACTCGTTGCGGCGGTGTAAAAACGCTCTGCGGCGGCGACGCGTAACGACACTACACGAAAATAATAATTAATAATAACGTGCGCTGGTGTTGTTGTTTATTGTTGTACGGCCTAGTCGTCGGCAGAGTGTATGTGTCGTTGTCGTACGGTACCAGACACGTGTCATGATGAATGGAGACAATATTATTATTATTATTATTATTATTATTATTATGTGTAGTGGACGCGAGGATGTCATTGTCCGCACACATCGGTTTTGACGCGAATACCGTTTCGAATATTAAAACAACGGTGTCGTTAAATTATTGTTGTTATTATTATTCTTATTATTATTATTGTTATCATATGTGTTATCATAATAATAATAATAATAATAATATGTGTGAGACGAGACCGCGATGACGTCCGTCTCCGCGTACAAATAATATAACTAGAAAACCCATAGAAATCGCATATGCTCGTGTTCTATCTTCTATTTATGTTTGTATTTGAGATACATTTATCTCCGGATGAATTTTATCTAGTGAAATAATTTAATATCATCTTTTATCATAATATCATCTAGATGGATTGGAAAAAAAAAAAAGAGTAAACTCTTCGGGTCAGAGATACTCTTGAATGGTGTGTATGATTTTAAATATAGAAACGATAAAAATCATTTCTTCGACTACGATACGATTCTGAACGAGAAAAGAGTTAATAATAATATAAAGAACAATAAACTGGTCGTCATTTTCAACACACACTCACCAAGTGTATCTGACCCGAAGAGCGAAAAACATCCGTGGTGTCAAGTATGCCGCCTGGCTTTGCTGTCTATACTTTACTTTGTTTTACTTCACTTTACTTTTTTCAACATTTTCAAAATTTTCTTGCACCAAAATGTTTCTCATATTATTGTTTATCTATAATTTAATTTTCATAAAATTCGGATCAAAAACTAATGGTTTCCCAGTTTTTTTTACTGTTTTTATTTACAAGTAAAAAACATTTAATTTTTAAATTTTTATCTATTATAAATTATTATTATTATTTTAAGGTTTTATATATTTTGTTTGATATTTAGTATTTTTGAGACATATTTAATGAATTTAAATGCATATTTTCATACTATTTTTGTGTATATTTTGCTGAGTTCACCTCCTACAACTTACCATCTTTAATTACAACCCTGTATTTACGATCCAGCGCACACGTTGTGTCGATTATTGCGGTCCATTTCACGTCGTGTCCTCTGCAGCCATCGGTGGGGGCGTGTTTTTTTTTTTGGGGGGGGGGGGGGTGGTTGACCACTGGATCGCAGTCGCAACGTCTGAAATAGTGGAGAGGACGCGAACACGTCATCATCAGTGACATTCGTGTGGGGGATTAAGGGGTTGAAACCCTTCCGATTGTCCACGTTATGATATTTTACTTTACATGAAAGAAAAATATTTTAATTTACTTGAGTTTCGTGTGTTTTTGATTATGAGTGGACGGAAGAAGCTAGTGATTTTATAATTTTCATTTGTTTTCTCCGTAAACGCTTTTTAATAAATACATACTTGCCCAAAAGTTTCAACCAGAGACTTTTTGAATCGGACTTTGCCCTTTGATTGCAATTTTAAGAGGTAATTTTTCGAAATTCACAATAATTATCTCAACATTTATAGGAAAAACTATCTAAAATACAACGATTACGTAATATGTATAGGAAGTGCGTCTATTGCAACCTAATACTTTTTTTCGTGTTAACAAGATTAAAATATTATACGAATACCTAGTACTTTGACATAGGACCGGTTAAATGATTTTGAAATTATAAGAAGTCAACAAAACGACTGCAGAATCTTTAAATTTTTCCGAGAGAAGAAATATTTTTATCAATCCGCTTTGTATTCAAATTTTTTTTTTTTTTTTTCAAAAGTCGTCCTCTCTCTCTCTCTCTCTCTCTTTATTATCGTCATCGTCATCGTTCGAGACGAGTTTTTAGCGCTTTCGCTTTATTCCAACACTTTACGTGTCTCTCCCCTTATCGTTTTTGATCGCAATAGTTTTATAAAATACATTATTCCCCCCGCTTTACCATCCCCTACTCGCGGGGTTGAAATAAATGCGACGTCGCGTCAAGCCGCGTCATATGTCACCTGACGTTAAAATATGATTCCATTTGTGTGCGGTGTATAGCGAGTATAGAGAATAGTAGCTACGCCGCCGCCGGAATATAGAGCGACAGTAGCTCATCCGATGATCTACTTTTTTTTTTCATTTTTAGTCGTTAATAATAGGCCAGAAAAAAAAAAAAAAAAAAAAACATTTGTCAAAACGACGTTGCAGCTGCGCGAATACTCTTTACAGCATTTTCGTCGGCATTTCGAAATGCGAAAATTACGAATACTCGTTTCGAAAACGGACCCCCATCGACTTAGTCCAGTTCAGGGCAGTAACGGCACAATAATAATTGAAGGGTTTGCTGCGAGAACCAGGCGACTCCGTATATTTTGTTAATTTTACAAGAGAGTTGTAAAACTAAAAAAAAAAAAAAAAATGTTTTTACATCATTTCATTTGTTTTCTTATTTATATTTTTTGCTCGTAAACGCTATAAAGTTAGGTTAAATTAGTAATATTTACTTAAGGGTAATATTTGATTGTTCGAGTTAAGTTCAAAACAGGTTGTGTTTTATAAGATTTAAGGGTAGGAGTCCATATCCACCCTTACCGCCACAACTGGAAAAATACATACATCCATTATTATTATTGTTTTTTTTTTTTTTTTTTTTTTTTTTTTTTTTTTTTCGAGACTAATAGTTGATTGGTTAAGAAAAATGTAACTTTTTCTCATAAATAAACTATTCATATTGAAAATAATTTGGACATGGCGAATTTTTTTTTTTTTTTATAAATAATTGCTTTTATAAGTTAAAACTGTAGATAATTAATATTATTATGTCACGAAAAATAATTATGAATTCATATAAATAGATTTTTTATTTAGAACGGAAGATTGGGCACTTTCTCCATTTGTACTACTGTTAAATGTGTCCTTAAAAGAGGTGGTGCCTTTCAAATCTATTGTTTTTTTTTTTTTTTTTTTTTTAGGTAGAAATAATTGTCCAAAAGTCTTAACACGTACTTTAAAATAACAAAAATGATATTTTACAGAAGATTCTTTAAACAAATTCTTATGACACATAATTATGTTCAATGATTCGAATAAAATTCTATTTAAAAAAACTACTTAAATTTACAATAAAATTAGCACTAAATTTAGTAGTGCTGTGGGGGTAGAAAAGGAATAAAAAATTATTGTAAAAATCTGAATAATTTTTACAGGGGTAAAAATCATAATATTATGCAAGTATTGAAGGAAAAATTTACTTAATGTTTCTACAATCATAACAATGATAATTAAAAATATATATATATATATTAATGTGATGATTTTCAACACATTCAATATTTTGAAAATTTAAAAATATGATACAACAGACTGAAATGAAGAATATTATTATTACATAATGAGCAATTTTATTTATTTTTTCAAATTCACAATAAAAAATGAAAATTAGCAATAAAAATTAGGAGTACTCGAAATAATTTTACCGGTTTTTATATTTTTATAAATATATGGTCACCCTACCGTATACACACACACACACACACACACACACACACATCGATCTTGCGGCCGACTTTCTTTGTACGCGAGCGCACAGCCTCTCGGAGCTCGTGTTAATCTTCTTATCAACAGTACCAATAACGTCCCCGGGGACGCGGCGGCGGCAGCGGCTCAGCCCCGGCTCGTTCATTGCCCGCAAAATCCAATTATCTCGTTTCCTTTTTAACTTTTGCACCACAACCGCCGCCGCCGCCGCCGCTAACTCGTGTCTTTTGAAAACACACGCTATAACCCCCCCCCCTCGCGCTCATCCGTCACCAATGGAATTTTCACTTATCCCCGCAGACGCCTTAATGAAATTCGCCAAAAACCGAACAGTTTTGCGGTGGTAGATTGTTTTTTTTTTTTTCTCGTTCCTCTATTCCTCTCCACTCATTGCCCGTAGAATTTTCAGAGAATCAGTGTGAGAGAGGGAGAGAGATAGAAAGAGAATGCGGAGGGGGGGGTGGGTGGGGAGATTACAATGCACAGTAGCGAATATTCGACATTTGCGTTGCTGCAGAAGGGGAAGTGCGTCAATCGCGGCGAAGCTTTGTTTCCGGTCAACGGCGGTTTAGGCAAATAATGCCACTGCTGCCAATAATCGTGTCACAAACAACCGCGCAAAGCGCTCCGAAGCTCGAGTAGGGTCGTTCGCCCGTGATCGGTGTCATTATCATTATTAATCATCCGTCGATTTCGGCGCTCGTCGGTCGCGAATTGATGATTTTCAATGTGCAGCACAACAACAACGATATTGTCGTGTCCTCGCGTCGTATTCAATCCTAGGAACAAATTTTTGGATTCTGAACGAAACGAAGAAGCTAGTGTTTTTACAATGATGTTTATTTTTTATTTCTTCTGTGTACAACTTTTCGCATGGAAACACTCGTCCAAAAATTTCGATCAGCAACTTTTTGAAACCGGATTCGCCTCTAGATTGTACTTTAGAAAGGTCATTTTTTGAATTTCTCAGTTCTTCAATTTTTTTTTTTTTTTGGGGGGGGGAGAGAAAACTACCCAAAATTCGACAAAAACGATTTGCAATGAAATTATTCACTTGAGTACTAAGTTTCCTAAAAATCGACTGAACCAATTTTCTTTCGTGTACGTTAAAGTGTGTAATTTTAGGTAAAACTAACGTATTCCATTAAAATTCTAAGTTTTAACGGTTAAAAAGTGGAAAGTTGACTTATGATTTTTTTTTTTTTTTATCAATTAGACATATATGTGAGTGGGGTCATATCATATTTTCAAGTCTAAATATGGAGAATTAAAAGTTTTATTACATAAAAACGAGAAATTTTCAATATTTTTAAAACGTTGTACTTAACTCAAAATTGATAAAAAATTATTGAAATTTATTTGTATGAATTCTTTTCGTGACTATTTTCAGTAGTTGGTGAAAGGTTTAAGTTTCTAGCTAAATTGTTTTTGAAGTCATGCTGAAATTTTTTTTTTTTTAATTTTATAAAAATTCCGGTAATAGATATTTTGTCGATTTTTCGACAGATTTTCCGCGTTTTTGAAAAAAAAAAAAAAAAAAATATAGAGAAATTTTAAAAATAACCAGTTTAAAGTACCATCTTGGTGTGATTTCGGAATCATAGAGATAGCAATCGAAACATTTGGACACATTGTTGTACGTCATTGTAAAATCATAAGTAGGGCTAGGGACTTATATAGGAGTTAGCGTGTTTTTCAAAAATCATTCGAAACATAGCTGAGCAATGTAGAAATGCGTTACATAACACTAGGAGTTTGTTGCAGTTCTCTTTAATTTAATTTAATTTTGCATATTTAACTCTTTTTCGATATAAGTGCATATTTCGGTTATATTTGAATTACAAGTGCATATTTCAACTATTCTTCAATATTTAATTTGAGTTTTCTTGGTATTGGAAAATTTTTCCCGAATAACCGAAGAGATTGAATATTATTTGATATTTTTATTTGTTTAAATGTTAACTTAAAAAGAATAAAAAAAAAAATCACAAATAACAAAATAAAAATTAATAATACTTAATACAATAACGTTTTTAAATATATTGAGATTTTACAGTAAAAGTAATTTTATCATAATAAGAGATTGTTTTAGCATTTTTGCATATTTTCAAAACGCATATTGTTAATTTTATAGCGTATTCGGTACATTTTTAGACCGTAAACGCATGCATATTTTAAGTTTTTTTTCAGAGCTATAAGTCCCTAGATCTCAGGATCCGAAATAGCCTCCACTTTTTCAGAATTCCAAATTCGCGCCCGTGCCGCCACTGAACTCGCGCTCGTTTCAGACGTAATAATAATAATAATAATAACAATAACTTAATAATTCGACACGCACATATTAATATAGTTTATAATATTAATATCGAATACAAACACGCGTAATATTACACGTCATTCATTTAAAACCGTGTCGTTTTAAACACATACGTACGTCTAATAATAATAATAATATAACCTAATATCGACACACCAGCACACGTAAGTATAATATTTTGTACGTCACACGAGACGTCGGGGCACCACATCGCTTTGATTACGTTATATTATATTATTTTAATCCGTATTTCATATATATATATATATACACCGACGACGTTTTAACCTAATTTACTTTCAACCCTGCACAGAGTCATGTGACTCGTGTTATATTAATAATAAGAAACGACTTCGACGAAAATCTCTTAGTCTTCGCACCTCGTAAAGGCTCTCGGTTCATATATATATATATATATATATATATACATATGTTTTATCATTCCCTTGATAACGGAAACTTGTTGATATAGGTGTACCTAAATAGCGTCGTGTGAACACTCGCATATCTCATCTATCTCAATTTCTATTCACATCCTTTTAATTATACCCCACACGCGACGTCGTCGTCGAGAGTGTTTCACTCCGGTTTATATAATATATTATATTTCAAAAATGTATCATCAACACCTATTGGACACGCGTCTTTCGTTCAAAAATCCCAATTGAATCGCTATATTTTATAGCTGTTTACAACGCCTTTTTACAACTGCCACTTACATTTTATTACATATTACCCCCTTGAACCGTATATTTTATGGATATTTTGTTCAATGAGAATTTTAAAAAAAGTTCTTTTTACCATACAATTATTTTAAACTCTATTAGTTCAGAAATATGTAAAGGGTTAGAATAAACACAATATTGCAACATTGATCACTCTACTATCTTATGATATATTCAACATTAGGAGTTAGAACATCCGTTTGAAATCATAAATTGGAAATAATGTATTACCACGATACAGAAGAAACCGAAAAACAGGATATCTACTCAAAATCAATAATATTTTTGTTGTTTCAAATCTAATCAAATTATCGTTATCGATCCACCGACCATCTACAATAGGTAGGTGAAAATTTATATTAATAAGTCATCTGTAACATATTTACGGTGAAAAATCCTTTTTGATTTTGAGAGAAACTCAAAACAGACTTTCAAAATTCATATTGTCCAATATGCGACGCTAAATTACTACTATATAAAGTACCTAAAGTAAATTAATATAATTTCAAATAAAAATTATCTAGGTACGTTTTAAATTAATGTAACCGGTATGTCCAACATGAATATGTCCACGAGCCACGCGAATAAATAAAATTATATAAAAAGCCAAAAAAATAATTTTATCGTCGAAAACGGATGTCCAGTATGAAATTTCGTTACAACAGAAATGGCGGCAACTTAAATAGCAATAGATTTTATTAGGAATTTAGAGTTACTCTGTTCTCTGGGATTTTCTAAACATGTTTCCTATTTTGAACAGGCCAAACGTCAATAAATGTACACGAAATTAAAAAAAAAAAAAAACTGAGAACAGAGAACGACGAGGAGAACAGAACATGCGAGATTAATATTTTCCAAGTGCCTAAACAACTGTGAACTGTGTAATACAACGCCACCTCGCCAAAACGCAGATTCGACGACACGAGACGACGTCTGTCGCGTTTCTACTATACGGCTTACATGAAAAAAAACAAAAACTAAATAAGAATTAACACAGTATCCCACTTCTGCTGTGCCGATCCGAGCGCTCGGCGTTAGTGTGTGAAAATATTTTAATTAAAAAAAAAAAAAAAAAAAAGAAAAAAATCCCCGTCGAAATGTGTACGCAGTAAGTCGGATCATTATTAAAACGCGTTTTTTTTGTGTTTTTTTTTTTTTAATTCTCTGCGTACGCTTTTAGTGTTATTGTTATTTCAGACATTGTGAGAACATTTTAGTGATAAAAACGGTCGAGAAAAATAACTAAAATCTAAAATGTATATATTATGCATTTCGCATATATATTATATATATATATATATGTATACACGCGAGTGTTTTTCACCGAAAGTCGAAAATTTAAAAATAAATTTTCAACTACGGCGAAAAAGGATTTTCGTTTTTTGTCTTCAGACTACTGTTTCCGTTATCTTTTAATTTGATAATAATCGTATGGACGACGGTATTTTCTCTGCAGAAGGCACTGACACAATAATAGCGTGCGTCGTGGATGGAAATTGCAGTCACTCGCTTTTTCCCTCTTGTTTTATTGTCGTAGCCGCCGTCGTCCGTCATTAAGTCAAAAGGAAAAACGTTTTATTGCACAGTTTATGCACAGAGAAAAAGTGTTTTTATTGTAGCGCCTCGCACCACCCCCTCCGGGCAAGCACACGATCAACCCCATGTTACTCTTATGTACTATTATTATATGTAACGACGCCAAATCGTTGTGATAAACTGTCATTCCATAGTCTCCGATGCACTAAGTGCCGTCATGTCGACTGTTGTCCAGTTCAAGACCGTAACAACTCAAAAAAAAAGCGTGTACTTCGCTCGTCGGGATTGTTCTTCGCACGTCAGGTGTGATACTCTCTTGACGGATGTATTGAATTTTAGAGAAATAACAAATCATTTCTTCAATAATGATATTAATTGAATAAAACAATAATTGAAAATATTTTATAAAGTTTATTAATGTACCGAAAAAATAAAATAAATAAATAGATATTTTGTACTCGGCCAGTTTTATATCTCGCATTATTAACTGAGAATAGGTAAAAAAATTGTCAAAAAAAATGTTTCCATTATTTTTAAAATGTTTTTTCTTGTTTTATGTGATTTCTTTGGAAGAAGAAAAAACAATGGATGATCTACCAGACGATTATTCGTGATGTGATAGTTATATATGTTATTTGAAAATTGTACCGCCGATTTCGTCAGTTGACGCGGATCGGTGCCTTTCGATGTACAAAACCATGTCTTTTAGATTTGAAAATTTATCCAAAGTCTTTGACTTGTTTTTTGTTCTAATTGAAAACAAAAATAGGTAGTACAAAAAGTTTTCTTTTTAATTATTATACATTAGTTATAAATATGTATACACATTTTAAGGACGTAAATCGGTATTTTTAACAGCATAACATTCGGGCCCTAGAATTCGCAGTAAGGGGTTGACAAAATCCAAAAAACTATAATTTGTGGTGGTAGAAAACGGATGTGTGTATATATATTAAGGTGGTTCTTAGTTATAAATGAAGAAAAAATAATAATATTATTGAAGTCGCACCCTCCCCCCATTTTTGTTCATTACCCTAAGAAAGTAATTTACGCTAAATTTGGTCATGATCACTCAAACCCTTCACGTGTCCCAAAAGGGTTGAAAAATAGCCAAAGTGGGTAGTTTTATAGTTTTTTTTTTTTTTTTTGAATTTGATTTTAAAACTATAACACTTTAAATGTACATATATATATATATTTTATTATTTTACTGGCGGACAACCGGATCGCCGGATAATAGTTTTCTAGACGTGCGCGCGTTGTCGAGCTCGCGAAATAATAGTACCTAAGTATTATCATAATACGGTTCGTTGTGTAAATATACATATTAATATTGTCATCGGCGGCGTGGACGTCTACCCACACCCCATCCCACCCCGGTTCGGACGGAAGGTGAACGACGCGCGCGGGGTAAAAAACTTTCGTCGTCGGCGGAAAAGAAGCTTTTTATATATAAATACGAATAAACATTTCCGAAAGAGATTAAAGACAAAGTTAAATAAATATCGAAGTCGGGTTTGTTTGTCACTTGGAATAAGCGAGGACGAAAGAAAAAAAAAAAAAAAACAACAAAAAAAATTCCAAAAAAACTCCATTTGGCATAGCTGACGATCAAAGTGAAATGTCCTAGTGACGGAAAGTTTTCAAATGGAGTAATTTAGTGGTGGCACATCTTACTTTACAATGAGCCTTTGTAAACTTCCAATACTCATATACATATATATATATATATATTTACATTTATGTATTATGTACGTTTGGTTGAGCAACAAAAAGAAATTAAGGCGAAAAGTTTCGGGTAAAATAACTTATTAATATACGTCATGTACGAGAATTCGTGTAGTTGTACATGGTGATTTTACTGCTCGACGAATCCACGTCACGTGAACTATATAAATACGTTTCAACGGCGGCGCGTCGAGAATATAACTCGAACCGAATTGGGTCTTTTGGCGTTTCGAGTTTTAATTCAGTTATAAATTTAGGGCCCCGGATTTAAATGCACTAAAAAACGGCCGAAAATGCCCTTTGAAAAAATGCATTTTACCATGAAAATACGTACTCTTAAAAAGGTCCTTTGTGTGTTTTTTTTTTGTATTTTAATTTGTTTTCTCATTTGCCTTCTGCCAAGTCCAAGCTCCCATAAGTAAAGATAAAATATAGACATTATCGCAATTATTCTAGAAAGATTTCTAGGTTTTTTTTTTTTTTTTTTAAGGAAAAACCCAGAACACATATTGCGTATAATATTTTGAATTAGTTAAATATCTTAAAAATCATTGATTCGTATTATGTACAGATACTATATATACATTATAAAAATTGTAAGTATATTGTTGAAAATATATGCCTTTAAATGAACCGAAAAATGCAAAATAATGCAAAATAAAAGTTTCACTTTTGAGTTCTCTGTTACATGAAACCAATTATGTATTTGGGAAGCATTGCCTAAGATCGTCAAAATAAATATGCATTTTACATTGGAATACAATTTCGATTTTTTTTTTTTTTTTTTTTTTTAATAACCGCATTTTTAATATTTTTTGAAATTTTCAGACAATATTTTTAGTTTATTTGCAAAAAACATTCAAATTTATCAACTTAGTTTACCTAGTATTTTTTTGTTAGCAAAAATGTTTGGTCTCGTTTAATGACGAGGGTCTACTTCTGTGGCTCCCCGCATAGTTCCTCGGACAAGGCCAATTAAATATTAACTTTTGATTTCAGCGGGTTATTTAGTTGATAATATTTTATTAATGACATTTCACAACGATTGTCACGCATTGACTGGGCTTTAATTATTTAATTTGTTTGATTATATTATTTCAAATAATATAAAAATGTTATATGTGTGTGTGTGTGTGTGTGTCCCAGTACGATTTGACAAAATGCAATTACATATTATTTTGTTCTGTCAACGATTTTTAAATTTCATCTTTTAAAAAATTATTATTACAACATTGCGCTACAGAAATAAGGCATATATTTTTTTTTTCACATTTTTAAAAAAATATTCAAAATAGATAATAATTATGAACCTGATTTTGGAAAAAATATGTAAAGTAAAGTAGAGAGACAAGAAAACCGGGACATACTTTTTATTTCAAATATGCAAATATAATATTATGCAAAATAATTTTGCAAATATCGCATGTCCTATACATCACGAATCGGATTGGCATCGTATTCGGTTATACTATAACTGTGGCTGCGAGTCATAAACATCCGAGATCTAACGTTTTATATATAAACAATATCAGGGATTATATGTATTGTATATATATATATATAATAAATGAGTGATGATAAATGTCAGTCAACTTTGTTCGGGGAAACGTTCGGAATGCAGCAGTGTCGCAGGATTATATATCTATACGTATAATATGTGCCCGCATAATAGGCCCGATCTAGAGACCGTTTGATTAGGGGGGGGGTGGGAGCGGTCGGGATGAGGTAGTACAGCGAAGGGAAGAGAGATAGAGAGAGAGAGAAAAACTTTTAGATCAATAAAAGTACGATTATTCCGGTTCGATTGTTCCCGTTTTGGTTTAGGAATTGAATGTGTATAGTGCAGAGTACGTTTTTATATATATATATATATATATGAATAGAATAGCTAAAAGCATCGCGAGGCCTTTTCACCTTGCCCCCGCGCCAGAGTAAATACAAAAACCTAATCCTCCCGTCCACCTCCTTCCCCTACTTTGCCCCCTCCCCGTCCGGCGACCGTACCGTACACGACGTATATTTCTTCGTTCGGGAATCGAACGTTTTTATGTGCACCCAGTAAAAGGCACAATATTCGACCATCGCCGGATGAAATTAAATTCTTTTCTATCTCGACAAAAATATATATCTTTTCACCCCCCCCCACCACCACCAATTGTGTGATGGTACGGCCGTTTCAAAGGAACACACGCAAGTCATTTGGACTGAGAAATAATAATAATAACAATACGACGACGACGACGACGACGATGATGATGATGATGACGATGACGATTATGATGATGGTAATGATGGTGGTAAACGTCTGCGGAACTCGTTATGTAGACAAATGTTTATTCGTCGCCCCCTCCCCTATATGCACGCATAACATACTACCTGCAAATATGCGTTTTTCGATTTTTTATTTTATATATATATATATATATTTGATCAGCGGAATAGCGTGTAGTAATTATTATTATTATCAAAACGTACATTTGGTTATTGTAGACGTTTTTTTTTTTTTGTTCTTTTTTGAATTCACGAAAGAATAAGAACCGCGAAGTTAAGAAAACAATATCGCATTTACTCCCTCCCCCCCCCCGGAATTCTCTACGGGGTCGACGTGTTTCAAAATCGAGTTCCCGAATAAGGTGGGGAAAACTACTATTTTCAACAATAATTTCAATAATGAAGTAAAGAGTCTAATAAAAAAAAAAAGTTTATGTGTGGAAATCGTTCCAATAATATACCAATGATAATTATATAATTAGTAAAAATCAAATAAAAAAAAAAAAAAAAAAGCCATAAATAAAATAGTCAGTGATGATCTTGAATCGATAATGTGTGTATCAATAAAATCATAAAAATGCAATATGTCTAAACATATAATATCGTATAATATTAATTTGTGCCTACAATATTGTTATGTAATGTTGATTAGTTTTTGTTAAAATTTTTTACGAAATATTATTTACAAAAATATCGCGCTGTTCGTCTCTGTTTTTGCTCAGCCACTCCGTTGCGCGCGTGTGTAATATCATTTATGCGTGAATATATTATGACGTGTATGTGCTCGCAAAGTTTTTTAATAACATAACAATGTCGTGCATCATATTTTGTGTATTGTGCAGATCGAATTAAAAGTTTTCTCCTCCTTCCCCTCGAGTTACTATTTATATAAAGTACACATGTTCGAATAATAAATTTTCAATACTCTCGTATCCCGGCCGCCTCGAACATCGAGGTTCGTGACATTATAATATTATATAAGGGTCACGTCTATTACAAAGTCTGGTACATTAAACAAGCCCACCGGACTCCCTGACTTGACACATGGGGTTGGCAATATTGATCTGATAACGTCGACTGTTCGCGTTGTAGTGGCACGACTTGGATTTTTTCACCAATACATTAATTCCGCCGTACCTAATTATTTAAATATAAAATTACAATCGATTGACACTTCGCAGGAATTCGTTAATTAGAAATTTCATGCAGCAAAATCTAACTGCCTTTTAACATTTTTTTCAACGTTATTTATAGATAAATACAATTTAGCTTTTTAGAATTTGCAAAGCACGTTTCAACAAGTTATTTCTGAATTAGAAGAGGTTGTAATTTTATTGTATAGTTAAAAAGATTTTTTGTTCAATGCTCATTGAATAAAATATCCATAAATATAGTTTAAGGGGGGTGTCCAGACACCAAAAACATCCCCCTGAGTTGCGCCACTGGTTCGTTGTATCGATTTTCACCTCTTGAACACGGATATTCACGATAAAATCTATATTCAAACATCGAAAGTGTCGAAAGAAATTATTGTTAAACGATTAAACTTTTAAAAAATATTTATTTTATAATAATAATAATGACTTTATCGACTGTTAGAATAAATACATATTATTATGTAATATATTATTTTGTTATATACCTAATATTATTTTCACATGTACAATACAAAATTTTAAACCATAGGACGTATAACCTTATATTATTAGGATAAGATTTTTGAAGATAACGTCTTTTTTTGGAGATAAATCGAAGAAAGACAATGCTTTCACAAAAATGTGATTCATTTAATTTATACTCTGATGAACAAACATAATTTATGCTTTTTCCACCTGTAGATGCTTTTAATTTCTTTATATTATATAATATTATAAATTTTTCTATATCAGTATTTTAAGTCACGCGTATTGGATATTAGCCTACAATGTCCAGCGTGAATAAAAAGTTAGAGCAACATTTTTAGTGAAACTTGGGAAAAATCGAAAATAAACGCGTGAATTATTTACTACGGTTTATGATTAAGATATGGCAAACAATGTAACCATTTATAAGTTGTATAAAGCATTCTGGCACGTAATTTAGGGGAGGGCAATAGAGGCATGTAAGTATGTGTGTGTGAGAGAAAAATAATAAGAATTTCGAAAAATTACCTCTTAAAAGTGCCAACGAAAGGCGAATTGTGATTGAAAAACTCGAAAAATTTTAGTAAACTATTTCAATACGAAAACGTGTACGCATAAAAAAAATAAAATAAACATCATTTTAAAAACACTGGCTTCTCCTTTTCAATTAATATCTAATAAAAAAACGACACTGTAAAAAAAAAAAAAAAATGTTCTTCGCTTCACTCGGAATTTTAAAAATCACATAATTGCTTTCGAAATCCCAGCCCTAATTACGTATAGAATAAATGTAACCGCGGTTACGACGGATAAACCTACTATTTGTCATCACAGTTTATATTTTATAGTTGACTGTTCAAAAATATAATATATCGAATTACATCAATAAAATAAGCAATGAATGTTGTATTCGTTGTAGATTAATTACCAGCACTTATTATGCCTTTGTTTAGAGGGGGTCAAAGTACTCAGCGATTTCGTAAATAATACATTTTTACCCCTTTCTCGCGTTACTCTGGCTTTATAATTTCAGTTAGCCTCTTGTTCGTTATTCGATTCATCATTCGTGTGCCCCCCACATCAACGTCTCCCAAGGATAATATTGTTTTCTCCTTATACTTTTTAAATAAAAAAAAAAATTTAAAAAAAAAACTACGGTCGCCGTTAAGAAATCAACAGTTAATTATTATTATTATTATTATTATTATTATTTTTTTTGTACGCGAAGAATGGAAGACATCATTTTCGGAAAACTCATTATTAAACAATTCATTTTAATGAAGATTAAAAAAAAAAAAAAAATACGCCCCTAAATAAACCAAACGGCTTCAGACGCATAACCATTGTTTTTAGAATAATAATATATACTAACGTATATTGTAGTAGTTTTAAAACGTTTTCATAAAACATAATATTTTTTCGTCGTGTTGAACTCATGTTTTAGAATCAAAACATTAAATATTATGATGGCAGCCTCTTGCTGTGATTTAATAACATAAGAGTTTTGTAAAAAAAAAAATCAAATATAGATCGATCCAAAAATTATTTTATTACCACCGTTACACATAGAAGTGAATCTATAATGAAATCATTTTGTAAAAACATATTTCATAAAAGACCAGATATATATATATATATCGCACCGTGGATGATATACTTAGCGATATACTTAGGCGGGATATTCTCGGTGGGTGTATTGCACTTTAAAGAAACGATAAATCATTTCTTCAATAAAAAAAAAAAAAAAAAAAATAGAATTCCACCCGAGGAACGAAGAGTACCCACGGTGCGAGGTATGTCCGGCTTTTTTATTTTTGTTTTGATTTTTAATTTATTCTAAATAGTGAAAAATTACAATTAAATGGTTAACGTATTTCAATTTTATGTATAAAAAGCCGGACATACTTCGCACGATGGGTGTACTTCGCACGACGGGTGGTATCTCTTGACGGGCGTATTAAATTTTAAAGAAACAATAAATCATTTCTTCAGTGAAACGATTCTGAACGAAGGAAGTTAATAATATAAGAAAAAAAAATGTTCGAAAAATGTCCAAAATTTTTTTTCACATTTTCAAAATTTTCTTGCGCCAAAATCATTTTTATAGGATTTTCTTTCTATCTATGTTTAAATTTTCATAAAATTCGGATCAAGAAATGATGGTTTCCAAGTCGTTTTTGTCAAATTTTGGGTAGTTTTTTCCAAAAAAAAAAAATTGAAGAATTGAGAAATTCAAAAAATGAC
>JAIPRM010003894.1:0-24559 GCA_025469315.1 Stegophylla sp. TES_Ste_2020 | reverse complement strand
CGAAAATTTTTTTTTTTCTTATATTATTAATTTCCTTTGTTCAGAATCGTTTTACTGAAGAAATGATTTATCGTTTCTTTAAAATTTAATACGCCCGTCAAGAAAACACCACCCGTCGTGCGAAGTACACCCATCGTGCGAAGTATGTCCGGCTTTTTATATTCTGAGCGGAGTGAAGGAGGTAAATTGATTTTACCAATCTATGTTTTTTTTTTTTCTCAGAACGATTTTAGATTATTACAATTTGCGATGGATATTCGATTTACAGTGTACTGCTAAGCAATGCTAGTAGTACATGGTATGTGGTGACAATACCCGTGTCCCGCACACGTGTCTCGTCCACTCGGTCAGTTTTGTCGATCCATTCCGTTATCCCCTCCCCTCTAGAACCGTTGGCACACATACACCCGCCCTTACACGCACACACGACGCGCATGTTGTACGCAGCAACCCCAGCGAAAGCTAATATTGTTCTTCAATTAAACTACCGCGACGGACGCGTTTAATTATTGCGCGTCCCGAGTGAAAACTTTACGCGGTCGAAGCGAAATCGTTTGCTCTTCCAGCACATGTCTTAAAATTACGGTTATTACGTCTTGGCAAGTCAATTTACTGGACAACGGGTGTGCGTGTGGTCAAAAAGTTTTTTGACATTCAATATTTTTGTATTTTTTTACTAAATCCTATTAATTCTTTATTATTAAAATAAAAGTAATATTTGAAAAATGCCACCTGTTTAATAATATTCTAGTTTTTTCGGTTTACTTAAGACTCGATTGTTCGAAAATGAATGATTTGTTTCGTGATTTATGTTTTTATTTTTCAATCAATAGTTTTATAGTAGGTAATAGTCACTCCAAGTCTTGAGTAGTGGAGTTTTTGAAAGAAAGCGTACACAGAAAATTTAGCTGTCACTACTCCACTACTGGTCTTTACTTTAAACGTTTAAATCTCTCAAACTGTTTTGAAAACTAATAAACTTTTATTTTGGTGGTGATAATAATATGGTTTTGAACTGTAAGTAACTGTAGTTTAACTTTAAGCACTTACAACATTGTATTTTGAAAATACTTTGAAAACGTTTTAATTTACAATAAATACTCGGTAAATGATAATTCAGTATCACGGAGATATCGGTATGTACACGATCAGAAGTAGTAAAGCCAGAAAAATATCTCTTGGGGGGGAGGGGTATATCTCACTTCTACACAAATAAAACACGAATCATTTAAAACAATAAACAGTGTGTCAATTATTAATAATTGTCCATAACAAAAGGTTATTCTTTATTGAAAGACGAAAATTAATTAAAATTCTTAAATACTTACACATTAACATAATACGTCTTTGTAATTTCGTAAATTATACAAATTGACAGTGGCATTTCAAGCGCGGAGAGACGAGGACTATGGCAGCCTCTGGCTACGACGTCATTGTGAACGGGCAGGCGTGACTTTGATGTCGTTTTTCTTTTTTTAATTATCTTTTCTTTTTTTCTTTTTTTGGTTTATTCGTCGCAGTTCGTTTGGAACATTACTAAATTCAGGCACTGTTTTACGTACCGAACGCCATTGTAAAATGTAAAACGACAGTTGCATAGTGCGCGAGGGGTGAAAACAGGGTACAGGATAATATTCATCCGATTTTTGAAAAACCGTTTTTAATTTTATTTCCGTGTGTGATTAGTGTTAATGTATTGCGATAAATTTCGTTTTTTTCTCGTGGTCGAACGTAAAATATAATAAAAAATATTTATTATTTATACAAGATCTTTGCTATCCTATAAATATCAAATCTATTTAAATTGATTTATGTAGTTTAATGTAGTAAATATATTTTTCTTCATTTTTTTTTTAATCTTTCTCTACTTTCATTTATCATAATTTTTAATTATGAAAATGTTTTTTATAACAGTTTTCTTATATATATATATATATATATATCTGAGGTTCTGCACAGAATAACTTGTTTTATGTTAGCCAGGCTTTCAAATAAAAAAATAAAAATATTTTTTATGTATAAAACTCTATATCGTGTATTAAGGCGATCGAAGCGAAACGGACTTACGCAACACCTGGCATTTGTATCTTATTCGATTTTTTATTGTATAATCTGTCATCTACCTACATAAGTTTGTACTACTACATTGTATCACATTGATTATTTTTACGGTGAATTACAAAAGGAGAAAAGTTAGAAATATATTTTAAGGTTTCAATGAGTAATTAAAATTTGTTAATAATTATAAATAAAATTCACTGTTTATAAACTGATAAAACTTAAAAGTAGTAAATGTATAATATGAATTTTCAGTTAATAAGCTAAACACAAACTAAATTATTGTTTAAATGAGTACTACGAGGCAACTTTTAAATTAAAACTCATATGTTTTAAATTACCAAAAATCCAAGTGTAATATCATCATTTTTCAAAATTAAATCATTCAAATTTTATCAAACATATCGAGTACTTCGATTTTTAAGATAACCATTGTTTAAAGATGTTAGTTAGGGGAATAAAATTGTTATTTATTTTTCTATTATTCAAATTCTACAACAAACAGTACAAATTTCTACGATTTTTGAAAGTTATATGAATTGGATAATATTATTGATTGTACATTTATAATATTGTAAAACAATATAAGTTCATGTCATTTCAATTTATGAAATCTGTCGAAAAAATGACAAGAAACGGCAAAATATGCAATTCCCAGAATTTCCGTAAAATTGAAAATTGTTTTTTAACATAACTTCTAAAATAATGCAGTTAGGGACTTGAAACTTTCGCCAACTACTAAAAATGATCAAGAAAGTATTTCATAAAACTTTCAAAAAGATTTGATCAATTTTGAGTTAAGTACAGCGTTTTAAAAATTTCAGAAATGTCTCATTTTTGTTAGTTTTTATGTAATACAATTTTTGATTTTTGATATTAAAACTTATAATATGATCTCACTGACATATACGTCTAATCGACTTGAAAAAATCCGGAAACTCGTTAGTCAACTTTTTTCTCTATAACCGTTTGAAGTTAGAATTTCGTTAGTTTTACCTAAAATTATACACTTTAACGTACATAAAAGAAAATTGGTTCGACCGATTGTTTTGAAACTTGGTGCCTAAATGGAAAATTTAATTGCAAATATTTTGATATTATAATAAGTGAAGAATACCAATGGTGCGAGTATGTCCGGCTTTTTTATCAATAAGCCTATAAAGTTAGAAAATCATTTCTTTTTTTTTTTTTCAAATTATAAAACCAAAAACAAAATTGTACTCGAAACTTCTAGTTATCAGAAGCTAAAATAGCATTTAACAAAAAGAAAACTATATTTACATCAAGTAGGATGAGCCTAAAAATAAGAAAAAACCTATTAAAGACGTATGTATGGAGTATTGCCCAGTAAGGGTGTGAAACCTGGACGATAACAATGGAAGAAAAAAGAAGACTTGAGTCTTTTGAAATGTGCGGCTATAGAAGGATGCTGAGGATAAGTTGGATGGACAAAGTAACCAACGTAGAAGTAGTGGAAAGAATATCAGATGGAAAGTTACTATGGAATAACATAGTCAGAAGACGGAACGAATGGATAGGCATGAGGCACGAAGGATTGTTGAAACTGATAATAGAAGGAACAGTAGAAGAAAAGAACCGTAGAGGTAGACCAAGATCGGAATTCATTCAATAGATAATAAAGGACCAATGATTTGACTCATATGTGGAAATGAAAAGAAAGGCGGATAAGAGAGAAGACTGGAAGATAGCTGCAAACCAATCCACGGATTGAAACCATAGAGAGAGAGAGAGAGAGAGAGAGAGTTATCAGGTTATTTATTAAATGCTAAATAAAAATTATATTGTTCCGTTAAATCAATTAAATATTCATTAATATGCAATTAGTTATACGTTTCAGTAGTTGAAATCGGTTTCACTGTCAATTAGGTTAATTTATGCAACTTATGACACAATTTTCTATTCGATGAGATATCCAGTGAAAAATAAAAATACATCACGTTTGTAATGATACGCGTAAGTAATGTTATAAATTATCTTTTTATGCCCTTTCAAACTAACCAGTTTACAAAGTTTTTACACCATTATTATTATTACGGTGAAGTTAAAGGCAATTATTTAATTATCAGCTCGATTTGTCTGAATTAAATTAACAGCCAGTTTGACTGTCAATTCAAATAATTTGATTCAACACAATACACACACTGCATATTATTATTATTATCAACAACACTGACGTGTATGAATAATCCAATATAATATGTAAAGGATATACCTAGTCATATAACATTGACGACAATCGAGCACTTGATGCCGTAATTACAATTATTCCCCCTTTTGTTGTACATATTATGCATGCTTCGGGATTCGTTTAAAATAACAAATGAGTATAGACTATAATTGAGGCGTCTAGTTTCAAAAATTTGAGCAATATTTTCGAAATTTTTCAAAAACAACAAAAAACGAAAATAACGTAAAATACTTGGTCTATAATTTTATAATTAATATGAAATCAAAGCATTGAATAGTACACATATTGTATGTAAAAATATTATTACAAGAGTTAAATAAATTTATAGTTTTGAAATGGCTGGTTTTGTTGTGAATTTAAGCGCATATGGCTGTTTTTGAAATTGACTTTATGGGATAGGTGATTTTGAAACAAACACTGGAAAACTTAAGAAATACAAAACATTTTGAATTTTATGCATGTAATTACCTAATAGTAAAAATAATAATAACCAAATAGAACTTTATTGAAAAGGATGTATATTACATTTTATAAAAGGAGCGAGATTGGAGTGCGCAGAACACGTCTGGAAAGCAGATAACAGTATTGCCAAGAGGGAACAGGAAAAGACCTCGTGGTAAAGTCAAAAGAGACATGCAGGAGCTTGAGACCAGATTGACACGAGGACATTGATCATGCATAATATAATAGAAAGGAATGGAAGAAATTAATATTGACAGCAAAGATCATAAGTGGTCTGTGATTTTCAATATCGTAATAATAACAACAACAACAATTATAATAATAACTCGAATTTTATTTGGTTTTTATTGTTTATGGAAAATCTCTCTAAAAAACAGGAAAACGTTACGAACAAAATACTTTATCTGGAATGGGAAGCATATTCTAGACGCACTGATCCCGGGCACTTTTTTGAGTACAAAAAGTGTGAACACATAAATAAATAAATAAATAAATAAAAATAAACAATACTGTATAACCCACTAGCATCTTCTTCGCTCCCCACTCGGAACATGGAAAAACAAACTTATAGTTTTTCTATTTCTTGAGAATATTCGGTTTTATAGTGTGATTTTCTTTATGCGCGCTATCCGTATTTTTTTATTTTACAAATCCGAGACAAACGTTGAATGAGATAGAAATAATTCGTTTCGTGACCTACATGCAGTCATATTTATCGATTTGGTATTTGGAAAACTAAACTTTGGGAATATTTATGAGTTTAATAGCACATAAAACGCCGTGCATATTTCTCGTTTTTTTTTTTTTTTTTTCTTTTTATGCATAATCGCTCCCTATATACATAGTTCCTACGCCATGTTATGAAACTAATGTGATATTTTCGCATTGGACTTGAAATTTATTAATTTTCGATCTCAGACATTCGATTAACAAAATGAAATTTATTATTCCGACGACGACGGTGTGCGTTGAGAAACCGTAAATCGTTCGGATAGTCCTCGCGCGCAGGGTCGAAATAATAATATGTTCCACGAAAATAAAAATGTCTTCACGAATATTGCGCATTTAGATCGACATCTCTAGAAACCGGGTAATCATGTACTAGGGCATCGTGTGAAATAACATAAGTGTGTTTAATGTATGCTGTCAACGTCAGTGCAGATGAATTATATTACGTATACTTATAACCGCCGCCGCCGCAGTCCTGTCGCACGTTTCAATTTGTATTTTTATTATCGTTTTCTTCTTTAACGCAAACAAACCGCAGAGACGACGTAAGTAAAATATTATATCATTATTAATTTTCCATCGGTCGTCGGTATCCGTTTCCGAACACCTCATTCTTTACGGACAACATGTTATTAGAATATTTCGATCGATGAAAATTATGTTATATAATATATTGTTTTATATCTTCTTTTTATCATCTTGAGTTTCAGCCATTTCTGAAAGATTTTACTCTATTACTATGCGTCGCGAGTGTTGCTGGCAATGTAGAAATTCCATTTTGTTTGAAAATTTTATAATAGAGAATTTTTTTCAAAAAAAAAAAAAAAAAAAAAAAAAAATGACCGATTTTGTAGAGAACGACAAAAACTTATAAGTATTCACAAAACTATACATATATTAGGTAGGGCTATGAATTTGTAGGAAAGAGCATTTTTTTTTTTTTTTTGGTGATTGAAAAACATAGCTTTGTAAGTACATAATTTGAATTATGTAACAATGAATTCATGTACGAAACTTTTATTTTGCATTTTTAAGTCATATTTTCCTTTTTTTATTTCATTTTCCGGTATTTTTAATTAAATTCCGTCAAATAACATCTTTTGAAAACCTCTTTTTTTTTGCTTTACACAAGCTGTATATACGTAAAATATAAAAATTATAAAAAAATTTTTTTTAATGTTTCAGGTGAATAGGATTATTCAAAATTCAAATTTAACCAACAATTTTATTATTATTTTTATTTTATTAAATAAACATATTTTTATGCATGTAAAATTTAATCTACTAATTTAGTAATGTATATAATATCCTATAATATCAATATAAATATAAAAATTAAATTAAAACACATTTTAAGTGCATTTTATACCATAATTTTTGTCATATTATATTGTATTTTTTGCATTTTAAGTGTATTTTTGCAATTATTCATTATCAATTATCATTGCAATTTTTTTTGACATTTTATATGCATTTTTTAAAGTTTTTTAGTGCATTAAATTCACAGCCCTTATAATAGGTTTAGAACTTAATGCGCTGAAAACGCAAATTATCAAAATTTATTTTAATTAATTTTTCTTTTAAACACTGAAATAATATGCGTTATAGTCGTTATACATTTAAAATCACAAGTATAAGTAATATTTCTCATATTAACTGAAATAACAGATACTGTAGATATTGGTTATAGTGACAGACTGGCTGGTATTATGATCTTAAATTGGAACAGGGGCTGATATAGACGCCATGAACGGGGAGGGGCAATTTTAAATAAAAACAAAAATAAAAAAAAGGTCATATAAAATAAATTTTTGGTGTTAGGTATAGTATAAAGAAAAAAAAATTGTTATACATTTTTATTATTTTTTACAGTCGGAAAACCTATTTTGTGAACGGGGGGGGAGCAATAAAATTGCCCCTTTTGCCCTCCCCTTGTATCCGCCACTGAATTGGAAGCTCCGATAAAACGTCTACAGTACATTGTGAATAGAAATATAATAAATATATTATAATTTGTACCGGTTATTGTGACGTCTGTGTAATGACTTTACGGATATTAAGACGGTTATTTCCGGTTATTATGGAAAAATATTATATCCATAACGACTGCGTTGAATGTTTTTGTCATACCGGATTCAATAATGCGACTGAACAACAAACGGATTCAGGAAAAAGAAACAAGTTTGTTCTAAAAAGAAATGATTATGCTAATTTAAGTGATAATGTGCTAACTTCAGAACAATATAACTAAGCGATCAAGAAATAATTACTTTATGAATAATAACCAATCCGATGAACCCGAGAAAAATGATAAATATAACGATTTATCCATCAATTCAGTGTTCGTCGCGATAAAAACTCCATACAAAAACTAAATTTTAAAAAACTAGAAAAAAATTACAGCACAATGTTCATTCATAAGGAGCTTGTTACAAACTTCTAAGTTTCACAAACATTTTTAAATACAAAAATTTAATTTAGAATTTACAATGCAAACACATTTTACTATACTTTTCACTGTATATGTATTTAAGTCACAATTTAGTGATAAGAATATAACACATATTTTGTATAATATTATGTTCGTATAAATATGTAATAAATTTTTTTTATATTATTTTAACATTTCGATTATAACTGGTCCTTTGAATGCTATTATATAAACGGTTTCTATTTTATCATAAACAATTTGAAAACTAATCATTTTATCCTTGTCAAAAATATGTCATATGTCAATAACTAATTTCCTTTAATCACACGTCTTAATTTTTGTAAAATCTTTTATTTTCAAATTTGTTTTCATATTAATTTTGTCAAACATTTATAGATATTATTCAATGGGGGAAGTATTATTGAGTTTTGTTACGATTCAAAGAAATATCGAATCCTATTCCTTGTGCGTACAGAAATATTAATGATAAAATAATATAATAATAAAAACAAAAATAATAAAATAAAATAATTAAACGCTAATACACAACTCGTACAGTTATAGATTTCTTTGGTTTGAAGTTATTGTTAAAAAAAACTCGAAATATAATAATTGCATATTTTACAAATTTTGGCTACTGTACAAAAACGCTTGGGTCATACATGATAATTTTTTCATTTCCACCTACTGTGTCTGGTATTATATTTACACACGTCATATGTAGTATATAAAGAGAGAGAGAGAGAAATATAGTGTCCCATCGTATGTGTTCAGGCCAAAAATATAAATACATTTTTTTTTAACTTTTACTTTTGAACATTGCAAAACAATATCAATTGTACATATTTATTAAATAAATAAGATTTTTTTTTTTTTTTTAGTAGCAGAATGGAAACATTGGAATTCTCAGTAAAACAATTATTGAAAAGAAATGTTAAAAATAGGTAACGACATTTTCTAGAAATATATTAATTATAATATATTTTCTATCACATTATTTAGTTTGAAATAGTGTTTGCCATTAAGGAAACGAATAATATTTAAAAATATCACTCTCATTTAAGTATAACACAGAAAAACTGTTTATTTTTATTTATTTTTTTTTTTTTTGACAAAACCAATCATAGAAACTGTCTATTAAAGTGTGCAAAAAAGTAGTTTCAAAAAATCATAAGTAAGGGAAAATATTACTAAGCGTGTAACACATAAGGCGAGACCTGCTGTATAACATAATATTAATGTATTATAATTATTATGTTATGTTTTTTCCCCAACGAATTACTTAATTTTAGATGACAACATTTAAAGCTTATACGAACTTACAATGTTTACAACACATTGTTTGTTTATTTGCAAACACCTGTTTGTTAACTTTGCGTTCACATAGATTCACCGATGCGAATTAGTGATTTATCCTCTGAATTTAATATTCACATCAAATTTCAAGGTACGTTATAATAATATTATTATCAAAGTGTGTGCGCACAAAATATAATAATATAATCGTCAACGTCGTCGACACAGTTGTACTGCTTACTATCAGGGCTCGGGAATTATTGTATCACAAAAAATCAAAATATGGGTTTGTTTTTGATAACATTTTTCAAAAAAAAAAAAATTATAATAATGATAACAATAATAAAAATGTAACGAACAAATTTGAATCAAATAAGGAAAAAATTTAAATTTTATAACTATATTAATTAATTTCATAGATATTATCGTATACCGATATTTGTTTTTTGTTATTAATTTTATTTATAATTTATTTTATATAATGTTTATAAATTTTATAGTGCACACACCTACGTTTTGGAAAAAAAAAAATAATGAAATTTCTACAAAATCTGTCCTTCAGTAACGATTATAATATTAACCTTTCATATACGTTTATTTTAAACATATTTTGAAAAAAAATGTTAAATTATTTTACTTTCAAGCAAAATATGTACTAAAAATCATAAAAAAAGTCATATGCTATTAATCAAATTTATAGCCGACTTAGCTTTGTTTTAGACTGATTGTGAAAAGAAAGAAAATTCCTACAAACCCCGAACTCTACTCGTTATATATTATTTTTCACGCTCGTTTTGACTATCAACTGCGGATGATAAACGATATTAAGTATTTATATGTTTTTTTTAAATAGTATTTTTGTCTAACTTCAAAAGCGTTAATTTGTTTTGTCGATAAATTCGATTATAAGTAATAAAAAAACATAAAAAAAAAAAATTGTATTATAAGCGATAAATATAAAAAAAAAAAAAAAATCAAAAATAAGTACACAAAAAACTTTTAAATTTCAGTACCTCCGAACGAATAATCGAATCGAATTAATTGTATTTCATTTAGTTCCCGAGCAAATATGCAAATTAATCCGAGCCCAGAATCCCGATAATTATCGTTTATTCGTAGTCACTTCACCGTCATCGGTCCAAATGAAGACGTGTTGTAAACGTTTTCCAAAACTTTTCGCTCGAAACGATGTGAAAAAAAAAAAAGGTTTTCAAACGCGCGTCACATTTTGTATACGATATCAAATCATATTTATTTATTTATATCATTATTACTTAGTGTTTCAAAATATGTTCAATATGACTCTCCCCTTCCTCACACCCCTAAATAACCACTGACACTTGATCGTTATGGTTGGCCCCCCCCTCAAAGTATTCAAACCACGAACAAATTCCAATCAGGCCGTTAAATTGTAACAAACAAATAAATAATTTCATATGAAACGTAATGAATGAATGTAAATTTTTGTTTAAGCATGGAAAACCAAATTAATGTTTTAAATTTTTTTAGTTCAATAATAACACTTTTCAAAGAAATATTCTGACTAAAAAAGACTTCTGTCGAAATAGAAATTAAATAAGTGTATTGTTATGTACTCGTACATTGGTTATTCCTATTTCATATCCATGTATGTACATCATGAATTATCTACATAATTATTTTTATGACTTGCGACTGGTATTTTTTATTTTTTTGTATTTCTCTCAATAATCGAGTTTAGGAAAATCTTGAAAATAATTTTTACATTATGTGAACCTGACATACTTACACTGCATTTAATTGATAATAATGCAAAAATTCTTGGATTTATTAAGTGTATCATATTTCCAAAAAAAAACTGATTATTGTATACTTACAAAGAGTTAGGTATCAATGGTATCATACTGTACTCTGGCCCTTTCTGATTGTTAGTATACTACTAACGTATATATGGCCCTCGAGCAAAAAAGTTTGAAAAACCCGGCTTTAGGGTATATTGAAATTCTTCCAAAACTCGAATCAATTGAATTAGCTCGCGAGTATTTACCGTTTATTTTGCTCCGCCGCAGTTTATTTTATCAGCACACGACGGTTAGGGCCAAATTCGAAAAACACTAGAGACTTCCAAAGATTCGTGATAATCATTAAGTTGGGAAAAAAAAAACCATTTAAATTGTTTGGTATACATAAATACATACAGTAAATAACAAACGAAATTTCATGTAAAACTAAATGTTAAAACGATAAAATACTCGGCGGAAAAACCTGTAATTTGATTTGCATGTATTTTTGAATTTTAATGCGCTTATCTTTCAACAATTTATTGACAACACGCGAAGACTGAGAACCCTGCTTTGTAGAGGAATATCGTTTTTAACCGAGAGGCATTTTAATTAGACAATTTCGAGAACCGATTCAACGATTGTGTTCACTTAATTTTAGGGACAAATTCAACTACGCCCTCCGAAACTTTGGTGTGATCGCGTCCTGTGAAGTTGTGACACAATAATTTCAATCGAGTTTGTCATCGAGACTTTGACCTCGTTTAAGAATTTGGGTAAAAGTAAACTTCTCAACCCAATCAAAATCTGAGGGATTCTGGGGAACTCGGGTATAAAATTGTCAAATAATTACAGGTTCATCTACTTACTACTGGGTATGACAGAAACTAATTCCAAATTTAACTTGTCTACCAAGGCCGGATTCAGGCCTAACTATACAAAATTGATCCCCCAAAAAAGTGTTTCCAGAACATAAGAAAATATTTTAATGTATTAGGAATTTTTACATTTTTTTTTTTTTTTAAATTTATTCTGTGCTTTGGTACCAAATTTTGAATAGTCTCAATACTGCAATAGCTGTTTTGAATTCACTGAAAGAATTAATTTCCACGAGGCAAGAATGGTTTTCAAATTATGAAATTCACAGAGGAAAAATTGTTTGGGACCAATGATTTCAGTTTATACCACAAGCATCAACGAAATGTTTGAGTTAATTCACTAGATTATGGCCAAAGCGAAAAATGAAAATCTCAAGCATTTAAAATACAATATTTTTTACCAGTTATCGCTTAGTATTTGTCTAGAGTCTAGAATTTTTACATATTTTGAATTAATGTGTTCTAGATTTGGATTTTTATATTCATTAAAAAACATCAAGATATAGAAAAAAAATCCTGACATTCTTCATACTTTGGGTATTCTTCGCTCCTCGGATGGAATTTGGTGGATGTATTACATTTTAAAGGAATGAAGAATTATTTCTTCAATAAAACGATTCTGAGTGGAGCTTCAGTTTATTTAAGACAATCATTTTTTGATAATGACAATTAATTTTGTTCATTCTGGACAAATTATAAAACTGGTGTTGTCTCGTTTTTGCACAGAATCCTTTATCATTTTACTTACAAATTATGAAGTTTATTATTAATATTTTAAAATTACAGAAAAAAAATATTTTGTATTGGATTATTAACTGAGAAAAGAATTATGGCAAAATTTATTAAGAGTGTGATATAAATTAATAGATCTAAAGAATATATTATATATTCTAAATTTCCTCATATAACATATTTTTTTTATCTTCATGGCTTTAAATTAAACTTATAATGGGCCCTCACAAATTTCCTAGCTCTCGCCCCCCCCTTCCCACATCGGTTAATCCATTCCTGCCGCCTGCGATTAACAGTTGCCAACCTCTATATCAGAAGGGATTTAAATTTTTTCTGATCACGCGTGCCAAATGTCAACAATATCTTTTAATTATTATTCGCTGCGTGCGTTATAACAAATATTCAAAGTGAAAAATTTGTTATTTTCTCTAGGCACATTATTTTTTTTAATTTAATTATTCTGATAGACGTCAGCGATAACGTTAATAATTTACTTACAACGTGATCTGATTATTTTTTTAAATATATTTTTAAATACTATTAATTATTATTTTGAAACACTGTATTTGTCAAAATGATGAAATAAAAATGATAAAATTTGACTTCCCTGTTAAATTTTTATTTTTATTTTTTATTACATACAATCCAATTTCAAATGTACATAACACTGTGGTACAGACAATATAATCTACAATATGAATATACATAATTATGATAATAAATAGAAATAAATAATATATTACATAGTGATAATTTTAGAATTAAGTTTAAGTGTAAGTGTAAAAATACAATATTATGGAAATTATGATATGAATAAATAAAATTATTAATGCTCAATACTACAATAATAGTTTTTAGTAGTTATAATTGTATAAAAGAAAATGTATCAAAAGATAAATTGATCTTTTCTGCTGTTACCTAAGGACATTAAGATATTGCATGGAGAATTTAACATTTTTTTAAATATAACAAAGATTTGTCGCGTGATCCTATTGTACTTATTTTAAAATTAATACGTCCTCTTATAGTTCAGGGCAGTCGATTATGTTGTTTAATAATTTAAATAAAAATATTTTAATTCGTTTTTATTAAATATCACCGTGAGTAGTTTAGGTTATATCAAAAAATCCTTAGACACCTGTATATCACCTTAGTGCGGAATTCTTTCAACATGGCATTTTCAAATGTTAGAAATCTAAGAAAATTATTTTGAATTTTTCATGGAGTGTATGATATTTACATAAATACTTTGAAACCCATATTAGAGAAACAAATTCTAGTCGAAATCGAACTAATGAACAATGTACGAGAAGACGCGTCTTGAAAGTCTCTACATGTCCCCGTTTTAGTAAGCCTAATTTCTGATACGCTTTTTTTCTTACTGAGTCAAAATATGGTAAGTAAATGATAATTTCGAGTCAAAGTGAGTACCAAGATCATTTATTACAATATGAACTCTATTTATTAGTTGATTGTTTATTGTATTTAATCATTTACTTAGGTTTAAAATGATAAATATTGTTTGATTTAACTAAAATTTTTGGCGTATCGTTTCGACGAGGAATGCCATGGATCGACTATCAACGCATCAATTAATATTCGAATGACGATTTTCGAATCACCTTGTTTACCGTTTTTATAAATTTCGACCACCCAGCGGTGTGCTCAGTGTGAGTTGTTCTTGTTGCAGCTGTTCTTACACGAACGAACGTATTCGGTTATTTCTTTTTTCGTTCCTTTTTGGGCGCTCGTCGAAAGTTTTCTAAACTTACACGCTTGCACGTTCGGACGCGGAATATTGTTTTCTTTTTTTTTTTTTTTTTTTTTTGTATAATATCTACTTTAGACGTTTTTCGTAGAATATCGGAAAATACTCAACGCATAACTGTACTTTCAGAAAATTATCGTACAGTATTCGTTATAACTAGGGCTGTGAATTTAATGCGCTTAAAA
This sequence comes from Stegophylla sp. TES_Ste_2020, assembly GCA_025469315.1. Taxonomy (NCBI): domain Eukaryota; kingdom Metazoa; phylum Arthropoda; class Insecta; order Hemiptera; family Aphididae; genus Stegophylla; species Stegophylla sp. TES_Ste_2020. The sequence continues at coordinate 10,051 of JAIPRM010003894.1, read as the reverse complement.
TGCGAAAAATGCAATATAAAATGCCAATTATAATATAAAATGCACTTAAAATGGTTTTTAATTTAATTTTTATATTTTTATTGATATTATAGGATATTATATATATTGCTATTAAATTTTACACGCATAAAAATATGTTTATTTAATAAAAAATAATAATAATAATAAAATTGTTGGTTGAATTTGAATTTTGTATAATCCTATTCACCTGAAACATTAAATTTTTTTTTTTTATAAGACAACTTGTGTAAAGCAAAAAAAAAAAAAGAGTTTTCAAAAGATGTTATTTGACGGAGTTTTTTTTAAAAATACCGAAAAATGAAATAAAAAAAAGGAAAATATGACTTAAAAAACCAAAAAAATGACCTAAAAAATGCAAAATAAAAATTTTATACATGGATTCGTTGTTACATAATTCAAATTATGTACTTACAAAGCTATGTTTTTCAATCACCAAAAAATAAAGGCACTTTCCTACAAATTCACAGCCCTAGTTATAACATAAGAGCATATTGTAGTTTGTATACACGTAACGACCACTTGGCGTCATTGTGTATAAAACGTTTTACATAACAAAAGACACAATTGTTATTTCGTTTTTAAAACGAACCCGAGTGATCGTTTCGATTACACACCGTTTTTCATCGTTAAATAATAACAACGGTGTTCGCAGGTAATGAGAAATACGTAGTATCGGTTAAACGCATTGAAAATGGTTTGAAAAAAAAAAAATAATAATAATAATAAAAAAACTGATTAATGAAACACAATAATTTACAAGAGAAGTTTACTGTCATCAACACATGGCATTTTTTTTTCTTCCGCTCAACAGATTACATTGAGAATAAATGAGAAAAGCTTTTCTTCTTAAATTTCTATACAGAAAATAATTATGGCACAGACTAATTAATTAAGTTACGACGACTTAAAACCTTAAAACCTTATTTTTCTTCGGCCTCACACTTAATATATCGAGTAAAGTGCTAATTTAGCGATACGAATATGTTCAGCTCCGTTCGGTGTAATATTTCCTCGCTCTAATTTCAAACAAATATGTTATGGTCATTGTGAATCAGGGAGTTGTAACTTTTAACGAGAAATTATTATATGTATTAAGACTTTTTGTCGCGAACTGTACAGTCGTTCAGATTTTGTTTATGCGCATCGCTAATGCCTGCAGGTTACACAAAATAACATTTTAGTTTTGACCCAATTTGACCGAACATAAATTCTATTTATCATAAACAAAAACCTGTTTGTCCGTTTTTAGAAAAGAAAAACATTGTCTATACCAGGGATTCTCAAACTGTGGTACGCGTACCCGTAGGGGGTACTCGAAATTTTTTAAGGGGTACGAGTCTAGCTAACAAACCTTTGAATTAAAATAGAGGAAAAAACTATAAGTACCCTTCTCGCTAATTTCTTTGTAAATAAGCGATGTTAGTTTTTAAAATTTTTTGTGGATCATTTTTTAATAATTATTAATCTTAATGGAATAAAAATGTATGCAAGTCTTTAAAAAATTTTTAAATAAATTTTAGTTTAGTAACTTAGAAGGGGTACTCAAAAAAATTTATTTGTAAAAAGGTTTGAGAATCCCTGATCTAAACCAATAAATGATGAAAAAAAAAAAAATAATTATTTCTCTTGGAAATGTAATATATTATACAATATTGTACGTTCCAAAGAGAAAAAAAAAAATTAATTAATTTTTTCGTATATCTACTCTGGCTGCTAGGTAAGAGACTGCTTTGGTCAAGAAATATACAAAAAAATAATTTTTAATGATATAAATTGTGATGTCAGTAACATCAGCATAATAATATAGTAAGATTATGTTTTTATTTTCATATTCGTCTCATTTAAGTGCGTGTATCATTAATAACGGGGGTCAAGACTTAGAGCGAAAAAAAAAAAACGAAATAAGCAGTTAAAATTTTGAATAAAAAAAAAAATGTAATAGTGATTAATATGTTTTCCTCTTCTACATACACATGAATATCCAAATTTTTCATTTAGAAAATTTAATTAGTACAAAATATAAGTAAACCAAAAAAAGAAACTGATTTTCCTGTTACACAAAAGTATATTTTTAGAATATTTTTATTTATCGACAGACAAAAGTGTAATGTTGGAATGAATTCCAGATTAATTAGTTATAAATAACTGAAAATTGCACAAAATACGCACTTAGAATTTTTTGAATAATTGAGCTATTTAATGGTATGAAACAAATTTGTTGCTAACTTTGATATCTTTTCACTTGCTACGAAATCATACGCAAATGCCATAAGTCTCGTTACTTAATAACAACCACCATTGCTGAGAAAACCTATTTTTGGTGTAATATTTTGATTAGGCACGTAAAATTTTTGCAAAAATCAAAATATTATTAAATAATTTTAAAAAAAATTTCATTGTTACCTAGTGATTAAAAGTATGATTTACTACATTTAAAAAATTGCGTACTTTTGTAGTTATTTTTTTGTAGGAAATTATTAAAATGTTCACTTGGTTTCAAGCCACGTTATTGCATCATTAATTACACTCCGCGATTCATAGGGCTCGGATATCCACAACGTATCAAATCTATGAAAATTTCCAAAAAACGTGGAAGTTGCTCAAAAAATACCTTTAACATTTTTGAAATTACTCAAATGATTTTACTTATCTAAGACTTTGAGCTAAATGATTTGTGAATATGTTTTTAAATTTATTTTTACAAAAAGTCAATTTTTTTTTTTTTATTATTCTCAGCAGTCTTTCCAAGTCGAGTTGTTAATGAAACCAAAAATTTAAGTAAAATGGTAGAATTTACTATAAAAATGGACGAAGCTGTTCGGCGATTGTTGCAACCACGTGTTTACGGATCGATCTGTGACTACTTAAACTGAAATGGATACATACCTGAAACAAATAAAAAATGAAAAATTAGAAATTAATTATGATTACTACAATATGCATACAACACGAGCGTGTTTGTTTATAATAATATGGACTTGTTAATTATATTAAATTATATAAATAAATTTTATCATTATAAATATTTATATTTCTAAAACGAATCGACCAATTATTTTGAATAGAATAACAAACGTCGAAAGTATAAGTCCTGTCTCTTTTTATTTTCTAATAATACAATAAGTTCTTAATATTAAGACCGGAAAATGTAACTATCTAAATTCCTAATAATACACTGATATACAAAAAAAAAAAAAAAAAAAAAAACAGTTCAAAAACATTTTTCTTTTTAGATTTCGAACGAAGCGGTGAACTAATAATAATTAGTCTCACAGTACTAGCAATTCACTAGTATATTGTCCTAAAATCTTAAATGAAATTAATTTAATTTTGCCATTAAAGTATTTTCATAAATGTAAATTCATAAAAATAAATTACCATTGAAAAAATTTAAACATTTTTCAAAAAAATGTCAATTAAGAATTAATCGTTCTGTTAATTCTGTAATCGTAATACATATTTATCAAGAATCGCATCGCTGAAGACGTTTTGAGACTGAATGAAAATGTCATAAACATCCGGGGGCATAGTAATATCATATTTCCCTGTAATAATTTGCTAATATAGGAATTTACATAAATCAAATTGAAAAAGTTAAATAGGTTTCTTCGCAATCTAAAAACGTCATTTAAATTATTTTAGTTGACTTTTGTTAAAACTTTACACCCCGTCAAGGAAACGTTTCGAAACGAAACTATCAACTTCCCTTGGAGAAGTGCAGGCTAGAAACATTATTAAATATTATAATAATTATAATGTTAATTGAATCACAAACTGTTGCAGTTCTAATTAGTTTCTTTGGAGATTTTGTAAACAACTCGAAATAAAAACTATGTGTTTACTTCTAAAACGATTTAATAAAAGGTTTATTACATTTTTTATATTAAAACCGTATTAAAATACCGAATTGTAGAGAATAAAATAAACTTCGTTACGTTGAATAAATTATTTATCTCCAAACCCAAAATTAACATAAACCGTGAAAATGCATAAATAAAATGAAAAAAAAAAACGATTCCTAAAACGATAGTCTCGATTTATCGATTAATTGTCAGTAGTGGCGTACTCAGAGGAGTAGAGGGGGAGGCGAGATGCTAATGTCTCCCCTATTGACCGCATTTTATTTCATTATGCGTGAGAGATAATAGTTCAATTAAATTATGTTTCGTTTCTTATTTTCAACTATCTGGTGTAAAAATTTTTTATAAAATGTATTTTGATTATTTTTCGTTGTTTCAAAATTTACATTTTGACTATTCACCTATCTCATCATTGATTGGAAGCTATATTAATTCAAAAAAAATGCCTAATTTTGACTAATTTCAATATCATAATTTACTAACAATAGAAATTTGTTAATTATTATCATGAAACTTTGGTGATTTTTTATTGTACTCATCAATACAAAGTCACTCAGTTTTCTGACACAATTTGTATGTTGTGATCACAACAATTACAAAAATATAATTTGAATCAAAAAGCATTGGGTAGTGTAAGTCGAAAACTTCTAATAAAGTATATTGTAAAGTTTTAAAAATGTTTCGAATCGATTATTCGGTTATTCACATTTTTCCATCGCCCCCTCCTCCCATGCACGATCAAAAATACTGCTGAGCGCGACCAAAGACACGACAAATAGAGTTCGAGATTTACTAAGGTACCCCCGTGCAGGTACGGTGTAACACATCTGAACATCGGTATTGAATAAATATAAAAATACTCGGCTGTACTACTGTAACGCGTATACTACAAAACAGTGCGAGGGCACTGTATACGAGACCTTTTAGCCCGTTTCGAAATGTTTTTACGTCCGGTGGGAATTCGCTGCGGACAACCCTTTTAACCCCCACACCCCTCCCCGCAATCACCTCGACCCCACCACCACAGTTCGATATTGTTTTTTTCTTCGCGTTTTCCACACCGTGTGACTCCACTACGGACGGTTTCGATTTGAAATCCCGGATTTGACCACCCAAACTATCCGGGGAACCGTAGCGATTCCGCGTCCCGTTCGTTTATTGCCCGTGCCCGAGACCTCGTTCACGTTTCAAATAATCGAATTCTTCCCATTTTTTTGTTTTCAGTTATATTTTTATTTTTATCTTTTATTATTATTATTATTATTATTGTTATTTACACAAAACTGACGCCAAAACGGAGCGTCCTCGAACCGACTAAACGGTCCGGTCTCTACCGCGTGAAAATAATCATTGATCTCTGATGAAATACACGGGGTAAGTTATTTTGAAAATTTTAAAACAGGACACAAAAAAAAAAAAAAAAGTCAGTTCAGATTCGTCACAAGAATATTTACATTTTTTAAACGACGTTATTTAAAATAAATGTGCACAGCGATATTTCATTTTGGCCGTATAAATAAAATATAAATTTTTTTCAAATTCAAGTATAACACAATTAACGGACGTGGCATATGCACAAAGACAAGGGGGGGGATGATGTATTTTGCATCTGAATATTTTCTCGGGCCAGTAGATATTTATTACAAATGCTTGGAATGGGAAGACTTTACAATTCTTTACCGTAAAAAAAAAAATATTTTTTTTTTTTGGATAATCCTAGACGTTTATAAAATTCTGAAGAAAAAGTATACTTATGGGGGAGGGGGGCCATAAATAATTTTTCGCACTTTTTTTTTTGATTTTTAGTGCTATTTTTATTGGGAACGGTTAGGTGTACAAAATATGGTAACATTTCTAAAATTTTGGTATTTTTTTTTTCACCGTTAAGGCTTTTGAACCGTAGTTATAAGTCAAGGGCTCGGATTTCAATGCAAAATTCATATTTTTTCGGGTAGTCTTACGAAATACTTTCCAACTACAAAATTTCTTTCATGTGACAGAGACCATAAAACTAAAACTTTTATTTTGCATTATTTTGCATATTTCCATGTTTTTTTCATTTTCAGGACATATTTCAGCATTTTTTCAGCACAATGTTAATTTATAATATCTGTACATTATACAAGTCAATAATTTAAATTTGGCTAATTAAAAATATTACTATCCATGTTTTTTGGTTTTTCCTTAATACATAATATCTATAAATCTCTCTGTAATTGCTGTAAAGTTTGAATTTTATTTTTACTCATGGTCACCTGGACTCGACAGATGGCAAATAGTAAAATAAATTAAAAATTTATAGGACCTTTATTCAGTGCATTTTCGCGATAAAATACATTTTTTAAGGGCATTTTTTACTGTTTTTTAGAGCATTTTTCGAGGATTTTTAGTGCATTTAAATCCTAGTTATAATTAATAACAAATTAAAGTTTAGTAAAATATATTTTTACTAAACCACAACAGCGTAGTGTACCTCCTATTTTACCATACGAATTGTATGGTAAAACGTGATTCGTTTTTCGTACGCGATTTTTTTTTTTTTTTTTCCCCGGGACGATTGTACGACGGTTTAGCGTTTCGGAACATTTGTTTCACGACAGAAAGAGAAACTCGATTTTTACAGACGGAACGTAATGATGATTTGAATAATAGGCATTTGATGGCAACGATGGAAAATAACTCGTTTGCCGACAACGACTGCGTAACGAAAACGAAAGTTTAACCGCAGCGATGTTATCGTTTAACTATTAATTTTATCGCCAAAACTATGGAAATCGTTTACGACTGTAGGCGAGCGTAGCGATCGTGTCGTGGAACAACGAGTATGAGAGGCAACTAGACCGATATTACATGGGATCCTAAAATTATTAATAGATCGCCCTAAACTTGTTCCAGGGGGGGGGGGGAGGAGATTGAATCATCAAAAACGATTCTCATATCAGACATCCCATTCGAAACATTTTAAACTTGATAAATATTTCAAAAGTTTTACTTATTTTAACACCTCTTTCACTTTAAAATAATATTTTAGCTAATACTAATCACTATGCTTTGTGTTGGACTATTTAAATTATTTAAATAATTATTATTTTAAAATATTATATTATTATGGTAAAAATTAGATAGTTATTTTGTGTACAGGTAATGAAAAATTTGTTGGAAAGTCATACTTTTAATTTTTGAGGCTTGTGTGAATTGTATATTAATCTGTTGTTTCCTACGATTTATTTCTTTTAAATTTAATATTTTTAGGCATCCCCATAGTTCTTACAATGTCGTTTTAAACTTTCTTAATCTTACTTCATTAAAGTACCAAAGTTTACTTCTACTATCGAAATTTTTACATAAATTGTTAACTGGTGCTATTGATTGTCCAGAGTTGTTATCTTTAATTAATTTTAAAATAAATAGCCTTAATTCTAGAAACCCTTTGCCATTTTACCCTATTTTCACAAATAAAAATTATATTTTTAATTCTCCCCCTAATATTTTGATGAACGCAGGTAAAATACTCATAATATGTTTGATTTTGTTTAATGTTTACTATCAATAATATTTATCTTTAATTTGTAAATTATTTCATTAAGTATATTTCTAAGTTAAATGATAGTTGTTAAATAATTTATATTTAATAACAAACAATGTAACCAATATTATGTATCACAATATCACAATTTGTAATAGGACACAGTCCGTATATATTTGTGAAATAAAATAAAAAAATAAATAGATTACATAATCACAATTAATATTATAGCACTTCAATGGAAACTTAATAATATTAACTTAATATTATATATCTGTTTAATTTACCATGATCACAGGTTATTTATATGATAACATATCCTTATATTTCTGCATAAAATTAAAGACTGGCTAATTTCTTTAATGATTTATTCAAACATTGATATGTTATCATTTGTTTTGTTACTTCTTTGAAATATGAAAAAAAAAAACAGATTTCGTTTTACATTAGTAGAGATTGTCATGTTAAACTAGACGCTTTATGCTAATTGTGGTTAAAAATATATTCCACACGAGTTTTAGAGTATGTATGTAAGGTTTAAGTTGCATTGGTGTTAGTGTATATTTTGACAGATGTGTTAAAAATTTTTTCGGTTTGTAGAAATAATTATTTTAGCAAGCTGTTTGGTAAATAATTAGTATATGGCTGATATTTTTTAATTTTTCCTCACCGAAATCTGTCCCTAAACCGTTAGTGTAACTAATATAAATGCGGCTAAACGTACACGATTTTTTTTTTCCCCCGTTAACTATTCATAAATAATGTCTAGTAAGACGTTACTCGATTTTTTTTTTTATTGTTTTCAGTTTTCGGTACTTACGTGATAATTGTCACGTTTGGCAAACTTCTGTTTCTATTATAATCGCTGTCATTATAACATTTTCAAATATTGACTACATTATTATATACCTAAAGGGTTTTGTTGGTCGATCGTTACTTTCGGCGCATTATTCAGTACACGTTCACTTTTAACTTTTTCCCCGGAGACCGGAGAAATTCTCCTCCGTCGTCTACCTCCTCCCCCCTCCCAACCACCACCACCACCACCACCACCATTTGATCGAATTTCGTACTTTTAAAATTGTCTTCCTCGTTAAACATTAACGTGCCATTTCGAATAAAACTCCGTCAGCTCTTGTTTCTGCAGCTCGTGTGTTGCCAATAACAACATTACGTAGGTTAGGTTAGGGCTAAGGACTTATAGGAGTTAGCATATTTTTCAAAAATCACTAAAAACATAGCTAAGTAATATAGAAATGCGTTTCATAACACCAGGAGTTGTATATACAGTTCTCTTTCATTTGTATATTTAATTCTTTTTTCGATGAAAGTGCATATTGCACCTATTTTTCAATATTTAATTTAAGATTTCTTGTTATTGGAAAATTTTTCCATGAAAAACTGAAGGGATTGAATATTATTTGATATTTTTATTTGTTTAAATGTCCAAACTTGAAAAGAATAAAGATTAAAAAAAAAACAAAATCATAAATAATAGAAGAAGAATTAATCATACATATTAAAATATATTATACAATACAATTTTGAAATATTTTGAGTTTTTACAATAAAATTAATAAGTTTTATAAGAGATTATTTTAGCATTTTTGCATATTTTAAGTTGTTTTTAGAGCTATAAGTCCTTAGCCCTAAATATAATAATATATTTCAATCTATTATATTTTATTTCCTGTAAGCCCATGTCGAAATTACATTATCTAAACAAACAATATTGTGTTCTTGGTAATAAAAACGTGTTACGACATGCGCTTTTTCGTGAAATTCCATAACGCCGCGCCGGGCAGAAGAGAACTAAAGTAAAATATAAAAATATTATTAAGCCTTCGATTATTTTACGCTCGAATTATTTGACTTTAACAAAATCCAGCACTTTCGTCCTCCGTCGTAAATTATGTCTTGTTTTATTTGCATTTATAATATAAACACGAACGGTATTTATTTATTTTTTTGATTATTTTAATTGCATCTTCTCAAATAAAGTTATTTACAGTTTATTATTATTATTGAGAAGAATTATTATAATCCAATATTATCAAAACAACACTAACCTAATTTTCCATAACAGAAATTATAATATGTTATGCGATAACGTGACATTACGAATTCATTATGACACTTTTTAAGGGACTAAATCATTAAAACCACGTTCCCCCCCCCGCACGTTATTACCGAGGGAACGACGAATGAAAAAAAATGATGGAATTCACACACACACATCGCTTATATTATGTAATGGAAAGTATTTTTTAACACGCGCTAATTACCACTCTCAAATTTACAAAAAAAACAACCCTATAGCAACACATTTTTACATTTTGATTTTAGCTATAACAGTAAATACTAACGATTTTTCAGGAAATTCAATCGTACGTGTAGTACGTGACACAATTTATATATATATATTATTCATGTAAACATTTGTTTATCCTCGAAAATGGCTTCTGAAAAAAATATTGGATTTTTTTTTTAATGATTAGAGGATGGGTTCCGCTCTTTTATGAACCTAAATTCTACTTTCATTTTTTTTCGTGCCTTCACTAGTTTGATTTGATTGTTGTTGGCACACACACACACACACACACACACACACACACACACACACACACACACACACACAGAACGG
>JAIPRM010003893.1:0-24565 GCA_025469315.1 Stegophylla sp. TES_Ste_2020 | reverse complement strand
TGGAAAAAACTACCCAAAATTTGACAAAAACGACTCGAAAACCATCATTTTTTTATCAGAATTTTATAAAAATTTAAACATAGATAGAAAATCATATAAAAAAGACTTTGGAGCAAGAAATTTTGAAAATGTGAAAAAAAATTTTGCACATTTTTTTTTTCTTATATTATTAACTTCCTTCGTTTAGAATAGTTTTACTGAAGAAATGATTTATCGTTTCTTTAAAATTTAATACGCCCGTCAAGAGAATACCACCCGTCGTGCGAAGTACACCCATCGTGCGAAGTATGTCCGGCTTTTTTTATATGATATGATAAAACAATTTATCTTTTTGTTTATCTAGATAAATCGTAGTCATCTTTTATCAGCTTTTATCTCGGCATGTTCTTATCTAGACAAAAGTACACCTATGATTGATTATTTTTATCATGTCTAGATAATTTTTTAGTTTTTATACACTGGTTGTTGAACGATCTAAAAATAAACGTAACGTTTTAGTTATAATTATTTTTTGATCAACCCGATTTCTCTGATATTACCGGAAAACACTTCAATCCTTCTAATACAGATTTAAACGTTGTAATTTGTAATCGGTCATTGTTTTATTGTTTCGACTTTATTTTGGGTAAATCCGCTTGGTTTCAAACGAGCATTCATTAAATGTACCTTTAAAGATATATTCTGCGAAAAATGACATCAATGGTAGAGGTCTGCTGAATAATAATATTGTTCGAACAATATTTTTCATACGACTTCACTCTCCACCTATACACGTAATATATAAAACTGTCATATAATGAACAAACACCGTGTAACTGATATTCAGATCAGTATATTAATTATTACCAAATAAGAAGTGTCTTGAAACATACGTTGTTTATCAGTTTTGTAAAATATAACAATTAATAACAAAATAATGTAACAACTATTTTCCAAATTATTATAAAATATTCATTTGTAAATAAACAAATTTATAGTCATTCGAAAATGAGATAAGTCGGCGATGGTAGTGATGGCGTTTTTTAATTTTATAATATTGCAATGGATCGGATTCGATTATTTTACAAAGTCTACTTAGGTTCTTTTGTTGACCAAAATCTCGATGGGTTTAATTTGATTTTTGTAACTGAGCGGTTACATCGAGTTTTTTTTAAAAAAAAAATCCATCTGAATTTTTTTATTTTTTCGTATTTTAACTGAAATATTCTTCACCTTATCAGTAATGGAAAACGAACTATTGAATCGATTTAATCTTTGAATTCTTGTTATTGTTAAGTTTTTGAGAAGTTTTGTTGAATTCCTTATTTTTCTTGCGTGGTCTAAATACTTCGAAAAAAAAAATAAGGCAAACATTTTTTAAGCACACCTCATACTAAATAAAAAATAAAAAGCGGAATCTACCCACCATAAAGACGGTTTTTTTAAATAGTGAGTGGGCTTAACCCGATAAAGCAACTCGGTTTTTTTCAATGGGTTTTCGAAAATTTGAGTGGGTTTTACCCGAGAAAAGCCACCAAGGTTTCTTGTGGGGCTGGGCTTTTTCTTGCCAACCCTAATCGTGTTACTTAAAAATAAACAAATAAATCGTATACAATTACATGGTAAAATCAAAATTAAAATTTCACATTTACATCAAAGGAGCATTAATTAAAAGCGTTTGTCACCCAGACGATTACGCCTCGGTTAGGTTAACACCTGATTAACCCCACTAAAAAGTCTTTCAACAGGTGCGTGTTGATGATGATGATGATTGTATAGACGTATTAGTCGTTAAATCGACAGTTAAAAAAACTAAAATAAATAAAATACTATTCGGATAAAAACGCACAGATAGGACAATATTATTTGTCTTAGATCATTCGTCTAGATAAAATAAGAGACGGATACGATATTTTCGTCTAGACAATTTATTTAGATAACTTTGTGCGGATAAATCCCAACACTTGTGTGTACAAAGCAAAATTCTGGACGGACGGCGGGGGAAATTATACGTCGGTCTCGTGCTTCTTGTGTGTCACACTGTACGATCCCGTGTAATATAGTATTATTATCACTTTTTTCTTTCGAAAAAATTTTCCGTCCCAGTTTCTCTCTCTCTTCGCTTTGAGAACCTGAGCAGTACTACGTACGTTATTATCTGCAACTACTGTACGTGCAACAGGACTCGCCGTCGACCGTACTACGCGCCGCCGTTCAAGGTCTAATAAAAAAAAGAACCGCGTTCCCTGTAATTACGTTCACCGTGTGCGCGGTGGCTATGATGGCGGCGGCGGCGACGACGCTGACCTTTTATTAAAATCGAAAATATTGACGTTTCGTTCTTCTCGAAAATGTCAAAACCTAACCGGCCGCCGCTGGTATAGTTTTGGATTTATTATTCGATGCGTTTCCCCCGGGGGGGGGGGGCTTTTGGATCCCACGAATACCGTATCATATACATATACTCTATACAGGGTGATTTTTTAAACGTGCTCATCCCCACTTTTTGCCGTAACAATGCAAAAGTTGACATTTTTTTTTTTTTTTTTTTTTTAAATGTTCAAATCGCTATAAAAGCCATATTTTTCATTACTCGTTTTTCCCATGCGGTGACTTAATGTGTGGGGCTGTTGTCCTGACAAACTTCTCTCAGGACGCGTTTTGCCCCGTAATTTCAAGTCTGTCCCATATTAATCCCGTTTTACGACTTACGATTTGAAATTTTCGAAATTTAGTTATTGAATAAAATTAATGTAAGAATCTAGAAATCTTTTGGATACCATTTAGATCAATTATAATCGTAAAATGAATCACCAATTTTTTTTTTAGAAAGTAAATGTATACAATATGCATGAATAAAGGATTTGAAGAAATTTTAAAAAGTATCAATTTAGTTTCATTATGTTATTTTATGTTTTTCAAAATAATGTTTTTGTGTGTTTAAATTTAATCTATAAGAGGTAGTTTAAAAATTATACTTTTGTCACGATTCAAAGACATAAATATATATATATATATGTAATAAATACTTAAAAATATTATGAAAAATATTTTTGTCTCGTATTTTATTTTGTTAAATATGGTCATCCTGTGTTAAGGGGATGTCCTGTGGAGATACAAACTTTAGTTTTTCAAATATAGAAACTCTCTGTTTTATCTGCGAAATTTCGTTCGGATTATTTTTCTGTGAATTTTGATCAATCAAAATTTGATCGAGTAGTTTTTGAAATATTCGAATGTAAAAATTTAAGAAAAATAGTGTATTAGACATATAATATTTTTTTTTTTTTTAATAATCAGGTACCTAGGTTGGACATAATATTAATATGAGTGTACACATTTATTAATTTTCAATCAGTTGTAATTAGATAACTAATTATAATTAACTATCTAGGTACATAGGTATACATGATTTACTAAATATTATGTGTCCAAAACACTATTTTCCTTAATATATTTACATTTGAATATTATTCAAAAACTACTCGTTCCAATTTCTATTTCTGTACATCAAAGTTCACAGAAAATTTTCGCAGTTTAAATAGGGGATTACCGTTTGAAAAACAAAAGTTTTTATCTCCACAGGACATCCTTAAGGTGACGTGGTAAAAATGAGTTACACGGCTTTTTTATAGTGACTTGAACATTTCGGAAAAAAATAATAATAATCCTAACTTTTGCATTTTACGACAAAAAAGTGGGGGTGAGCACCCTGTATACGCATACGTGACAGCTGAAATCGTGTGGACAATATTTTATCACCACTGCAGGTACGATAATTATTATTCCGGTCAAGGCTGGACGAGTTAAGTGAGACGTTAATATAGTTGATTAACACTTTTAACCCAGTCACTTATTGAATTTCTACCTTTTTTTTTGTTTGTTTGTTTGGTTTGTTTTTTTTTTTTAACCAACTTCTAACTTAATTACGAGTCACATTTTTTTTTTCCACGGTGTACAGTAACTTATCAGTTGGGAACGGATTTATATGCACATAAAAAAAAAAAAAACAACTTCAAAATACGCTTCTAAAAAATATTACGATATGATACAAAATAAAAAATAACCAGGTATACCCCACTTTTTGTAATTTTTCGGGAGACATAAAAAACAGTTTTAATAACTTCCCTTTGGTAAAATTACCGTTTGAAAAACTGATTATTTTTACTTCAGGCGTGTACGTATGTAACGATATAATTACGAAGTCATATGGTTGTTGAATACATTTGAATAATTAAATTTAATTAATTAAAGAATAATAATTTAGTGGAGATATTTTTTCGTTTCTTGCCCCAAATTTAAAATCAATGGTTTTCTTTTTTTGCACATATTTCAAAAAAAACTTTCACTATACACATTTAATGAACTTCAAAACGACTACAAAAAATAATCATATACATATAATATGTTATGATTGTTATGAATAATAACGCTTTAATTTCTAATAATGATAAACAGTATGCAATCAATAACGTTTAAACTATTTTTAAACTATTTAAATTCGAGTTGAGATAATTTAAATATTTTGTTTTAAACTTTTGTTTAAAACAATTTTTAAACACGCATTTAATCAAACAGGGTTTTGTTTAAAAGTTTAAAACAAATGATTTAGACAGTTGTTTGAAACAGAAAAAAATATTTTCTATCTATAATTTTTAGTTTTATTCATTTTTTTTTTTTTTTTTTAACGATCAGTGTAAAGAGCAGTTACTGAACATGAAAATAAGAATAAAAAATAATTTGAAAATAGTGACCGACATTGCAAGCAAAAAAGTTGCTACGAGTTTACTCGTGAAATGTAAAAAAATTATTTTTCTAATCTAATGGAATATGTAACTGAACAATTCCTAAAAAATTGTTATCCAAACATATTTTTATTTTTGGTCACTGATAACAATATTGTTATTATACAATGTGTACCTATGTACTTAATGGCTTATTTATTACATTACATATATTTTATTACGTAAATTTCTAATATGAATAAATTATAATAAATTACAAACCTTTTTTAAAAACAATATTATTTCGAAACCAGTCTTTTTGTTCGGCTCACTGGCTAGTGGCTACGATCTACGTTAATCAATGCTGAAATCGTTTGCAACAAGTCTCAAATTACTTAGCTATTTCCATGACATAAACGAGTAGTTCTAAACTCGAGTTGCATATAAGAATTTACCTTTTTTTTTTTGTTTTAAACTCGATTAAATCGTGACTGAAACACGTTTAAAATAGATGGAAAAAATCGTTTTAAATGATAACTACTTTTTAAACATAAAATAACACGTTCTAAACGAGTAAAAAACTGTTTTTTTTTTTCTTATAATTCTAACCCTAGTTTGAATATTGTCTCGTATACGTGATTTTAATTTTTAAAAAAAGAACCCTCGCCCCCTCCCCAAATCATTTTGAATTTCTCGACAGAACAAACGAGTCGTCGTACGGCCTACTAAAAAATTCCGCTTTAGTTCTTTCCGAATAATCTACTTTTCTTGACTTTGATACAGGTCAGTTGACACGAATCCGATGCATATATACATATATCAATATAAAAGCAATTTTGTCTACCGGTCGGCCGGCAAAAAACCGTCTTAAGCCGCTTATATAGCGTCCGTGCAATATTGACAAGACGGAAACGGGGGGGGGGGAAATGATAATAAAGCCTAGTTCAATTATTTCACATCGTACACTGCGGTATATTGTCTTTATACGGGATTATTTTGTAGTCATAAAATACGTCAGACGGATCAGAGTGACATTTATAATGTGTACATCGTTGATATCTTTACCGTATACGTGTAATTACCAAACAAAATCGTGCATATGATTATTATTTGAATATTATTTTAATAGCAACGACCCGAAGAAAAGAAGATTTATGAAAATATCACGAAATATTGTTGGCGAAAATATTATTATAATAATATGTTATCAGCGCACGAACAGCGTAATAATCCCGTCGGAATTGTAAACTAAAAGAAAAACCGAGAAAAGTTTAAAGATTATTTGATAAAAATATATATATATATATATATATTCTAATCGTCCTAAAAACTTTTATAATGTACTTAAAATCGATAACGCGCTTAAATATATTGTGCGTAACCGTGCATTCCAATGGGGTGCTGTTTTTTTTGGGGGGGGGCATAGCCCTGCCCTAGAAAATGTTTACACCATATGTGTTATCAAATACAAAATATGAAGAGAATAAATTTATTTTAATTCTGAGGAAATAAATCTTCAAACTATTATATTTTGTTTGTTTTGGACTTTGGTATTTTGTCTAGAATCAAAAACGTGATGTGCATACTTAAAAAATATTAACGATTATCAAACCGAAACGCCATTGCGTTACACAGCAAGTCGAGGGATATTTTTGAAGTGCAGTTCGTTATCTCATAATAATATCAAAACACCAATTAATGGACGATTGATGATTTGATGTTGTGTTTTTAGTGTTTTTTTAAAGACATTTATTACATGACAAACACACAATATTCGAGTATCAAAAAAAGACTACTCACCCAAACACTATAAAATTTAAATTGTTAAACATAACTGACCGAAAATTATAATTGTATATTATCAGCTGATGCTCCTCTCAGAATTGTTTTTGTTAAGAACTGATTTATCTTTTCTTTGAAATTAATACAACCAACAAAAATATCCCCCACCTGAGGAACGAAGAATACCCATGGTGCGAAGCATGTCCGATTTTTTATCTTTTATCGCATACAGATAAATCAGAGAAATAAGTTATCCGCTCGTGTCATCTTGGATAAATTAGAACGTTATGTAAATAAAATTTTGCATTGGTATTATAATGTTTCAAAGTGTACCAAAATTATAAATTTGTATTTTCAAAGAAATTTTTTTAAGAACTACCGGTATTATAACAATATTGTTTTGTGTATTGTTCTTTCATTTGATCTTATTAAGTCATTAGTTTTGTCACGTTTATTATTCATACAATCTCATATTTTTTTATGCTTTACAATCGGTAAATAAACACACGAGTGCCTCGAAATTGTAATGTTAGGTTAGGTTAAAATTTGTAACGTTGGTGTATAAAAATGTATTGTTATCAGGTACATGTAATCGGAGTGCCTAACATTATAATACGGTTTGAGATTGAATCATTTTTTAGGGTCTTTTAAATATCCATTATAAAGGTCTATATTTGCGAACAAACTGTTTTTTTGTTTTTGTTTTTTTCGTTTTTGTTTTTTTTTTTTGTTCAAATTCGCGTAAGTCGAGAAATAACAATCGAGTGTTTGTTTGAACAACAGTAAATGTTTTTCCGGAGAGTCCAAGTTCGTGGGAAGGGTAAACTCCCCGTATTCCTTCCGGGCGCCACCCTTGGTAGCATATTAATCACCGTTTATTGTAATTACTGAGGTGAAAAATATACCTCGCCTAATCTAACCGTGGGTACCACAACCACCTGGTGTATCTATGTCTTGTAGTTTTATATTATATTCAAAAAAAAATAAATAAATAAAAAATTATCTTTGTTTTATCTAGATAAAATATAGCTTATTGTTTATCTTTATCTAGATAATAATTGTATTATCAGTTTATAAATAAATAAAAAAAAATGTATATTTTATTTTCATCTAGATACTTGACTACGTTTATATTATAATATTATATTACACTTTTTTGTAAAACTCTTTGGACGATGCTCGAAAACAGAAATATTTATAATTTTATATTACTTTATAAGAAATCAATTTGAATTCCAAATAAAATATTTTAATATTCGGGGTATGTCCAGATTTCGAGATCAAAAATTATGACGCATTATTATTAAGCACACAAAAAAAAAAAAAAAAATTAAAAAGCCAGACATACTTTGCACCATGGTTATTCTTCGTTCATCGGGTGGGTGTGTAAGATAATTTTACTTAATAGTTAATTATAAATTATATTAATATTATAAAAGAAAAAAATAATGTTCTATGCTCAGCCAGTTTTATATACCACTATTAACTGAGAACAAATAATAAATTTTAATTGGAAAAAAAATTTCCAAACATTTTCACTTCAAATTTTCATAATTTTCTAGCAGCAAAATATTTCTCAGGGTACTGTCTCAGTCTTTACTTAAATCTTCATGAGTTTAAATAAAAACCGATAGTTTTAAGGCGTTTTCATCACAAATTTTGGGTTGTTCTTTCCAAATTTCGGAAAAACTATTGATAATTTCAAAATATGACCTCTTAAAATCACCATTTGATAGTGAATTGTGTTTCGAAACAGTTGCTGGTCGCGTAACTTTCGGACAACTATTTCTATATCAAAAAGTGTTAACAGATAAAAAATTTTTACATCTTTGTAATAACACTAGCTTTTTCGCTCCAATTAGAATCTAAAATATTCATATGAAAAATATCCAAATTGGCGGGCACAAAACGACGTTGTACCACCAATTTGGAAACTTTTCAATGTAACATTTCGATGCAACTGATATAATTCTGCCAATTCGTGCATCTTTTATGTCAAAAACATTTGGATTCTGAGAGGAGCGAAGGAGTTAGTGCTTTTAAAATGATGTTTATTTTTATTTTTTTTCTATATATATAGTTTTATTTGGAAATACTTTTGTCCGATTTCCAAGTTTCCACCAGAAACTAAATTTACCTCAAGATGGTACATTAAAAAGGTCATTTTTCGAAATTCTCAATTGTTTTCTCGAGAATTTGGAAAAACTCGAAAACTATCTTTTTTTTAATACAAAAAAAATTTTTGAAAACGTGAAAAACTTTACTTTTTTATTCTTATGAGTTTTTTATAATTGCTGGAAAGAAACTGAAGGAAGTGTAATTAAATTATGTTATGCGCTCCACAGTAAACTTGAAAATAAAATTTAGGGGTGAAGTCTAAGAGGGGGGGGGACCTGAAAAGAGTGTGTGCGCACGCCCAAAACATAATAATAATTATGTAGAGTGTAAAACACGTCGTCGTTGCTGTTCTGTGTGTAACGAAATGTCATGAGCCAAAAATTATACTCCCGTTTCGGGTAATGAAATAATTTTAACGCCCCCCCCCCGTGTATCGCCGGCAAACGTTAACAACGACGTGTGGAATAACTCCCACTGGAAACACTGTCAATCCACCCGTCTCCGAAACTACCTGTAATGACATGACGTGCATATGATATTGATATGTCAAATTTAACGCAACAGACACGTCTTATTGACGGCGACGCGCGTAAATACACATTTATTTGTCGTTTTTGAGTGCTATACGCCACAACGTCTATCATCAAGATCGCGACAACATTATTATTATTATGGTTATAAACAACATAAGCGATTTTGTATTCTCGTAAGTGCGTCGATTAATTTCAATGTAGACGAATGCGACGTGCGCGCGCATCGCCTAACACACACCTGCAGAGAAACGTTTTGACAGCAAAAGTATTTTGCATTTTGCCGTTACCGGAGAACGACATTTGGATATTTTAATATATATGTTAAGCCGAAGACCTGTCACGACGACGACGACGTTCTAAGTCTCGTGTGCGCAAATAAACGAGTTGAGAGAGAGAAAAAAAAAACGAAACGAGACGACCCCTTCTTGTGCTCTTCTTCGCGCATAATAAACATCGCGTGATATTTATTTTTTTTTTAATTATTATTTCACTCCCACCGAGGATCGAATTTCCATCGGTTTTCACTATTATTATTATTGTCAAAGACTGTTATAATAATAATAATAATAATAATAATCGGTGTTAGATAAATAATTATATTTCGTTTTATTTAGATACTTAAAGAAATAACTATTTTCAAACAGATATTTACTCTAACAAAAATAGGTTTCAGTTTCTTATATACAATCAAAATCCGAATTTTAGCAATTTAATCAAATATGTCTCTTAAGTAGTGTAAATTCAATTAAATTTCATCAATAGTTCTTTTATAATATACTACAATAAATCAAAAAACGTGGAGTTTTCTATAAATTTATGAAACTTATTATGCAATATAAATGTAAGTCGATATGCTTCAACTGCGCGTGGTATTCAGAGAAATAGGAAAGTCAGTAATAGAGAAAATATTATTCAGAATCACTAAACAATGCTCGTTTATTAGATAAAAAAATAATATATACATTCACATCGTGGGTTTTCTTCGCTCCTTCTCTTGGATCATCGTGGGATTCTCTTGTGGGTGTATCGAATGTCAAAGAAACGATAGATCATTTCTTCCTTAAAGACGATTCTAAGCAGAGCTTCAGTTTATTCACAACTATGTGTTTCTCATGATATGATTGTCTGTCTACGTTTAAATTTTCTTTGAGTTTAGATGAAAAAAAAAAAAATAAGTCTGTTTTATTAATATAAACTGTTTGGATTCCTTTGGTTAGAGTTGGGACTTAGAAAATTTCGTTAGAATTCGTCGTCGACGTATAACTGGTATTAAATTCCTTGCAGAGTCATTAAACAATAATATCGACTCACCTGTTCTCTAATTTGCTACGAAATTCCTTCGCGATCATCTCGTTCCCCCGTCCCTTCTTATGTCCCACCCCGCTGCCACCACCAACTATTGCTAATGCTGCAGACCCTGCCTTTAACGATCCAATGTTATTAATTTAATTACCTCTATATCGTTATGCCATATTATTTTTTTGTTATCTCAAATATTGTGTTTAAAAAGGGGCGCAGCCCGTATAATTAAAAATAAAAATACACCCATGCTGTACACATAGGTAACTCCGAGGTACGGTATTTTAGATTCTGAGCGAAGTGAAGAAGCTAGTGTTTTTACATTGATGTTTATTTTTTTTATTTTTTTTCTGTGTACAACTTTTCTTATAGAAATACTTGTCCAAAAGTTTCGATCAATAACTTTTTGAAACCGGATTTGCTTTTGATTGTACTTTAAAGAGGTCATTTTTCGAATTTTTCAATTCTTCAATTTTTTTTTTTTGGAAAAAACTACCCGTAATTTGACAAAAACGACTCGGAAACCATCATTTTTTGATCCGAATTTTATGAAAATCTAAACATAGATAGAAAATCCTATAAAAAAGATTTTGCCGCAAGAAAATTTTGAAAATGTGAAAAAAAATTTTGGACATTTTTCGAAAATTTTTTTTTTCTTATATTATTAACTTCCTTCGTTCAGAATCGTTTTACTGAAGAAATGATTTATCGTTTCTTTAAAATTTAATACGCCCGTCAAGAGAATACCACCCGTCGTGCGAAGTACACCCATCGTGCGACGTATGTCCGGCTTTTTAAGATTACATTTATATAAATAAAATATCAAACGATATTAAATCTCTTCGGTGATTCAGGGAAAAATTTTCCGACACCAAGAAAACCGAAAATTAATTATGGAAAAATATGTGAAATGTGCACTTAAAATTCAAATATAACCTAATAATAATGCACTTATATCGAAAAAAGAGCTAAATATGGAAAACATGTAAATTAAAGAGAACTGCATACAACTCCTGGTTTTATGAAAAGCATTTTTATATTACTTAGCTATGTTTTGAACGATTTTTGAAAAACGCATGTTAACTCCTATAAGTCCTTAGCCCTACATATTATATTATAAGTTATTTCCTGTTCTATAGTTTCCGACAATAAAAACGTGGTTATCATCCTACGTTTATATTCGCGTACCATTAGTGTGTATATTTAAACTATTTTTATTTTATTGTGTACGTACTGTCTGGATTGAAAATATTGTTTTTCTCCGGATGTCAACAACAATGGTATCGAATTTTGAAAAAAAAAAAACACCTCGTTTAACACGACCGACCGACAAAGCATTTTTCTCGACAGTAGAAATAAACCAAACCGAATTTTCGTAGTTACGTAAATCGTGCCGAGAGAGACACGTGAGTCTGAACAAACAAAATGAAAATAGCGTTTTACGTAATTTAGGGGTTGTTACGTATTAGTATCCGCGTCACACTACAACAGAGATGTAACATTTCGTGTTTTCACCGACCTGTTGAAACTTTTCATGTGTTCGTGAAACTTTTCATTGGGAATTTTTATATTTTTAATTTTGTTTTGTGACAAACCTAACGAAGCACAGAATCACAGTTGTAGAAAATTATCGTCGTGACAGCAAATATACCAATATGATACCATAACACTAATAGCTCGACTATTCTTTTATCATCTATAATTTGGTATACACCAAATTAATACTAAATCAATGTACACACGGGACACTGGTAATCCTCGGAAGTTGAAATAACATTTTTGGTATTGAAAAGTTTCAATAGTTTTCATTTCAATAGCCCTGTAAAATTTCGAATTTCATGAAAAGCTTCACTTGGAAACTTTTGAAACTTTTAAAACCTTAAATCTCTGCACTAATAGTCTAGAGAACACCAAGAGAAGAAAATAAAAACTAATAATATCATACTTAGTAGTAGTGTGTGACAGTGTAATAGAGTTAAGGGACAGTTTTACCAACTTTTTTTCCCCCAAAACAATTTTTTCAATAATTTTTCCCCTATTCCGTTTTCCGATTAATCACAATTTTCTTTAACGTGTACATCCCTTATTTATAGACCAGAAAAGTTAAAAGAAAAACAAGATGTGTTTATGTTCGTAAAATAAAATCATTATTATTATAATAATTTATTATCGTTGCATTAAAAATTATAAAATATGTAAATTCGGCAAAAACGTATGTATAGTGTCGTCCTGGCCAAGGAAGTCCGAGACCATCTCTTTTTTTTTTTTTTTGATTTCGAACGAAGAAGCTTATGTTGATGTTTATTTATTTTTTTTTTTCTTCTTCTGTAAACACTTTTTCGTACAGAAATACTTGACCAAAAGTTTCGATCAGTAACTTTATAGATCCATAATCACATCCAGATGATACTTTTAAGAGATCATTTTTCAATATTTTTTTTCGAAAATGCAAAAAAACTGTTAAAAAAATTGTAAAAAAACGGCAAAATATGCTATTACCGGAATTTCCGTAAAATTAAAAATTTCTTTTTAACATAACTTCTAAAATAATGCAGCCAGGGACTTCAAACTTTTACCAACTACTAAAAATGATCATAAAAGCATCTCATAAGAATTTCAAAATTTTTTTATCAATTTTGAGTTAAGTACAGTATTTTTAAAATTTCGTTTATAATTAATTAAACATCGTTTATGTTTTGTTAAATAACTATTTATACAACAGCTATTTAGCGTTGCCGAGTACAAATTAAGAAGTATTTTATAATTTATAACCCATTGTGTTATGTAAACAAATAATCGGATGCTAGTTTGTACCTGTCATTATATTATGTTAATGATGTAAACGTTAATTTACAACATTTTCGATAAAAATTCTAGATTCACATCGGTTCAGCCCTTTCAATACATTATTGACTTAGTTCGTTGCTAGCTCCCAAATTCCTTATCCTAATAAATGGAATATATAGAATCTGTATTATAGGTACTCTGCCTCAGTGCCTTTATTGATTGATTGGTTGTAAAAACGAATGGGAATGTATTCAAGCTATTAATATTATATGATTATAAATATTATTGCAATTAGAATGAAAAATGCTCAAAATCTGCTCGAATTTCTTTCTTTCAAATTCCAATTAAAATAATATTATATATTCAATATTCGCATATTATGTGGAACTTAAAATAAATATTATACTGTTTTTTTTTTTTTTTTTATTTATTTTATTTGTTCAACACTAATATTCGAGATAGCCAATGAAACACCTGTATATATAGTCACAGATTGCATAAAACCAGATAGCCTGATCTTTGATTCAACGTTTAAATTTTTAAAGAAAAAAAGAAAAAAAAAAATGATAAATCCGAGAAAATCCACGATTACTAATTTCCCACCACGGTCTAATACTCTTCGCTGAACATCAACGACGACGACTAAATAATATAATAACGCCTACTCGGTCAATATCCAACATTGAAGCTTGAAAATAATTAAAAATTTAAACGCGGAACAAAATCAAAAAAAAAAAATATATATATATATATAAAATATCACGAATCGGAAAATCTATCGTTTTGTTGTTTTGGAAACGCGTAGCGAAATTGAGTCATTAAAAATTAAAAAAAGTTTCATTGTTTCCCCCCAGTTGTATCGCATGTTTTTGATAAATGAGTTTAGCCGGTAAATAGGTCAAAATTATTATCGATGTATACACGTGCATAGATGAATTTGATGTAATATTTATTTTATTTTTTTCACGCGCTTTATTGATTTTCGTTTTTTTTTTCCTTTTCGCTCCGTCTGAAAAAAAAACAAAACCCGAATTAAAATTACAGTTCTTTTCGTACCCCCCAACAGATTCATAATACAAAACACGAGACGCAAACTAATCATATATGAAAATTGTATTATTATTTTTTTTTTCTTGCAGTCGTTTGTCGATATGAGATTATTACTCGTACGCGGGATAATAAATTGAAATACGAACAACGTAATATTTTAACGCCGCTGATGATTCGAAGAAACAACAAGTAAAACAATACACGCGAGTTTCGTCGGGTTTCAATTTGGATCTTCTGCGCACACACTGAAGAAAATACACTCGTTTTTAATATTTTAATGGTAAGTTTATAGTTGGAAGTGCAAATAACATTCTCTGGGAATATTAAACATAAATATACAATAATGTAAGAAATATTTTAGCACATGAAAATTTTGGAAATTTTTTTCTTATACTCTTTTTCTCGATAAATTTTCTTTTCCTTTATTTATTGGATAAAAAAATAGTAAAGTAAATCGGACATTCTTCGCACCACAGGTATTTTTGGCTTTTCGAGTCAGATACTATTGATGGGTGTATTGAAAATGACGATTGTTATTGTTCACTATATTATTGACTTCCTTTGCTCAGAATTGTATAATATATTTTGTTTGTTGTTTTATTTACAAAAAAAAGAAAAAGTACTAATTGTGTTAATATTGTCGCTTAAAAATGTTTATAGTTTTTGAATATTTTTACTCATTGAACGTTACGTGTAATTAACTAATTAGCATATTATTATTAATAAACCCGTGTAGACGCATATGGTATAAACGCTACTATATCATAATATAAATATCAGCTGCTGTGTTATGCGTCGTGTAGAATACGTTATATCAGAGGTTCTCAAACTCTTTATAGTACGACGATCCATTTTGGATATTTTTTCAAATTGAACGACCCACCACAATAATGAAATATCCATTTTTTTTTTTTTTTTTTATTATTATTATTATTATTTCTTGCTCTATTGCTTCCCTAGCAATGAAAATAAAAAAGATACAGGGTAAAATATTGCATTTTGTGCATATTTAAATTTGTATCGAACAATTTTTATAACTGTTATAAAATTATGTATTTGTTTATTTTCAAAAAATGCATAATAGTTCGTTAAAATTATACAGGTATATACGAGTAATTGAAAAACAACAATTTTAATTGAATATGTATAAAGCCCCGGTCATACTTCGTACTATGGGGATTTTTCAATCAAAAAAACAATAATGGAAATATTAAAAATTTTCTTTCACAAAAATATTTTTCGTGTTATAGCCAATCTGTATTAAAATTTTCATAAAGTCTGGATAAAAAAAATGTAAAGGCGTTTTTTTTAAAAAAAATTTTGGGTAGTTCTTCCAAAATTTTGAAATACTGTTGAAAATTTTGATTAATAATGACTTTTTTTGAAATAACATATAGAGGCAAATACTGATTCAAAAAGTTGCTTGTCGAAACTATTGGACGAGTGTTTTTATAAAAAAAAAGTGTTCGCAGAAAAAATTAAAGATAAACGTCATCATTGTGAAAAAGTAGCTTCTTCACTCCACTCTTGATCTTAAATTTAACGCGACACACCAAAAATGTAATCGCGGACCCACATTTTGGGAACCTCTGCGTTATATTATATTATTGTATAGACAATGTCGACATCGACCGAATAATAAAAGCTGCTTTTCCATATCGATATACAGTATAATATAGGATTACACCCTACGGGATAAATAGTGAATTTAAATAAATGTTGTCTTCTACGAAAAAAACACACTTGGGATGGCAACACGTCGTCGGAAATATTGCATTTTTTTCGTGGAACTATAAATTATATATTCAAACCACCTGTGGTAATATGACCGGGCCCGGGGGGGGGGCGGATAGAATCGAAAACAATAATTGCAGTTATTTATTTTCGAAAAAATTACAATAAGGTGAAAACTGGCGTATGACAATCGGATATCATATGTTCTCATTGTTCGTTTCGGAATGCGAACAATTTTCCACGTGTTTTAGTATAGGTATAGGTACGTGTACAAATGTATGTTTTGTCTCTACAACAAACACATGTGACACACGTGATTATTATTATTATTATTATCCGAAAATGTGGCTTTTAGCGGTTCGTCGACAGTCGACGGATTAAAAACTGCTGCGAACCAGTGCATTTTCGTGTTTCTCTTCCGCGGCGTTCGTAAATCACACGGTATAGGATGGTCCCAGTAAACGAATTTGATAAACACAATAACTTTTGTTCTATAAGTCATTTTTTTGTTTTTATTTGAAAATTATTACCTCAGCATTGTGCTACAAAAATAACGTATACGTATGAATAGAAATATTTGTTTCTGAATCGAAATTTTCAAACTTGAAATTTTACACTGCAGTTATAGAAAGAAAAAAAAATCGAAATAACCATTTTATAGATCTAATTTTTAAACAAATGTAAAATGTCCAATTAAAATCAGTTCATTCATTAACTATGATATTTTAAACTCTTTGAAAACGCGAATTAATTATCATTTATCGCACAACTGTTTGAGATTGTAAAATTAACATTTTTGAAAAAAAGTTAAAAAAAAAATGAATAAACGACCAAACTTTCAAAAAACGTTTTACCACCGACTTTTTTTTTAAAAAAAATCACGTTTTCATTTGATTTTTTTTTTCTCCAACGGCATTATAAAATTTCAAATTTGAAAATTTGAATGCTAGAAGAAATAACAAATAGCGCTTACGTTAGTTATTGATGTAGCGCAACGCTGTAGTAAATAATTTCAAAAAAAAAAAAAACAAAAACAAAAAAGTGAAAAATATTATTATTAACGGAACGAAAATGAACGCGTCTGTCATCAGCTTCGGGACACCCTGCACGTAACGCACACTATGCCGGTACACCACAAAATATAACTAACTAATTTGGAGGGGGAGGGGGGGGGAAACAAATAAATAAACCGACAAACGCGCGCGCCACATATCGTATTGTAATAATAATTATTACCTACTCGTTTGTACGCGTGTGTCGTCATAAAAACAGAATAGTCGTTTGGTTTATTCGTTTGGTTATTCCGAACAGGAGAAT
Source organism: Stegophylla sp. TES_Ste_2020 (assembly GCA_025469315.1). Taxonomy (NCBI): domain Eukaryota; kingdom Metazoa; phylum Arthropoda; class Insecta; order Hemiptera; family Aphididae; genus Stegophylla; species Stegophylla sp. TES_Ste_2020. Next base: position 7,242 of record JAIPRM010003893.1, on the reverse strand, counting down.
ATTGTTGTGATAATATTGGCGTTTTTTCTAAACGGGAAATGTTTTATTCGCGTGACAACGAACCGAATCGATTGCGTCGTGCGTTCGCGGTGAATTCGACTCGAAACGCGTTTATAATACAGGTATATATACCTTAACCGCGGTTACGGACCGCCGCCGCCGCCGCCGCGGTGTGTACAGTGAAAATAAAACCGAAATGATTCGCGCCGTTCGGCCGTCGTCGTAGAGTGAAAAAAAATAATATATATCAAAAAAAAAAAAAAAAAATAGAAGAAGAAGAAGAAGAAGAAAACGGTTTTTCGGTACAATTGTTTGTTCTTCGTTTACAAAAAAACGAAAAACGAAAAACGTACGCGAGACACTATTATTATTCGGGTACTTCGGTCGTAACAATTTAATTGTTCATTAAAACTTCGACCCGCGACTTCAGTATGTGTACGCGTACACGTATATTAAACGAAAGCGTTTGAGGAAAATTATTGCGACTCGCGTGTAATGTACACTGTAAACAGATTGGTAAAAAAAAAAAAAAAAGACTCTGGGACGCGGAACGAAAAAGCTAGTGTTTTTACGGTGCGGATGTTTATTTAAAATTATAATTTTTTTTTGTAAATACTTTTTTGAACTTTTTGAATCAGATGCTAAATTATCGGTACTCTTCAAAGGTAATTTCTCAAAAACACTCCGAATAAATTTCAAGAAATTTGATAAAAACGATTAGAAAACTATTCTATTTTTCCATTCGAGCTTCAAGAAAATTAAAATATAGATAGAAAATAATGTATGAGAAACAATTTTAAAATTTTTAATACTTCAAAACTTCAAAACTTAATGATACGTTATTTCTCTCGTCAAAATATATTTATTTTTTTTACTTTTCTAAGTTAGTAGTGAAATATATAACTGGCTGAATTTTTTTTTTTTTTTTGTTATCACGATAAACTTTAAAATTTTTAAATAATTTTGCCGTGAAAAAAACACTGAAGCTCAGAATCGTCTCGTTGAAGAAATGTTTTATCATTTCGTTGAAATTGAATTCAACTATACAAGAGAATCCCACTCGAAGACAGAAGAATACCCAAGGTGCGAAGTATGTTGTTTTCTTTTATTTTATGTAAATAATATTTCTTATGGAAATACTTAACCGAAAATTTTGCATATTTATGTTTTTTTGCGATATAAGTGCATATTTTAATTACGTTTGAATTTTAAGTGCATATTTCACACATTTTTCAATATTTAATTTAAAGTTTTCTTGATATCGGACAATTTTTCTCTGAATAACTGAAGAGGTAAAACATTATTTGATGTTTGATTTTTTTTTAATTTAAGCTTAAAAAGAATAAACGTTTTTAAAAAAACAAAATTCATAAATAATAGAGGAAGAAGAATTAATAATACATATTATAATATATAATAATATTTTGAGTTTTTACAGTAAAATTATTGTTTTATAAGAGATTATTTTAGCATTTTTGCATATTTTTGGAGGATATTTCGTAAATTTTATAGCATAATATTTGGTACATTTTTTTTTTGCATATTTTAAGGTTTTTTAGAGCTATATAAATAATATATAAATTGCTATGTAAATCCTTAGCCCTAGTCATTACAATATTGGCGTCATAATAACCGATACAAATTATTTGTGCGTATAATATACGATTTTTGCCGAGACTTTCGAATTGAGGTTATTAAACCCGGTTCGTCGTTACAACCGGCGTCGTTATAAACGATTTCTACTGTTATATAATATATTATAAATACAACAATTATAAAAATACACCATTGAGAACCCCTGAAAATCGAAAAAAAAATCTGCCTGACAAATATGTAGGGGAAACATAAACGCGTCGTGTTGGCCCTATTGACGGAACGCACCTCGGGACGCGCAAGTACGATTTTGAGAGTAGGTCGTCGCTTTCGGTTCCAAATTATTCAAAAAAGGAATTGCACCGTGAAAAGGACCTTTGGTATATTATAATATACCGGTCGTTGTACGGTCGCTGGGGACGACAATAATAGTACACCGTCGACTCAATCGTCTGCGACGGAGAAATCCCTCTGAATCCTGCGAGTAATACACACGCAAACGATACAATATATTATACTCGTGTGTGTGTGTGTGTGTTCTAGAGAACACATTGTGCGCCGCCGTTGTCGAAAGTCGTCGGTAAAGCTGTCCGGAATGGGCTTCGACACGAATCAATTAGCACGTGACCCGTCGGTGACAATATTACATTTTGAAATTCGCATATTATAATAATATTATTTTACAAGGTAGAGACAGTTGCCCACTGTTGTACACGGTCAGTGTTGTGGAATAGATAAATAATTCATTTAGGTTGGGTTAGGCGTGTTCGGTAGTGACGGATCTAGAATTTTATTTTCGAGGTGCCCTGAAACTTTTCAAATTAATTTAAGTATAAATATATACTCTAACCAGGCATGCTTTTTCCGGGAGTTTTTTTTTTTATCGATTAATTAATTAAATAATTTATTGAATAATTAACTTAAAATATAAAATAAAAATAACGTTACATTATTCTTACTATTATAGGAAAACTTATTTTCTTTATTAATATCTTTAAATGTCCTTTCCAACGAAATTCGACGCTGAAACGATTATAGTTACATATAGTTTTTTTTTTTTTTTTTTAATTTAATACACCCACCAAGAGCTTCACACCTGACATGCGAAGAATGTCCAGCTTTTTTTTATATAAATGGACCGTAGTTTTTGAGTCAAAAACAGTGCATTTGTCTCATTGTAAGTTTGCAACTAACAATATATGACTATTATAAACAAGGCGATATTTCGAAAATAAAATTCAAAACAATCCGCAAGATAGTAGTTTGCATGTGCTTTAGTTACTTCGAGTGATGAGACACTGTTTTTTTTATTTTCTGAAAGTGTAAGGAAACAAAGGAATTTTATCCTTTGTTCTCGCATAATTTCAAACAATGATAAATTATTGAATTTGGAAAATGGTTCTGAAAAAAGCTCGTTGAACTATATTGTTTCAGAGTATGTCGAAGTAGAATATATTTAAATTTTTTCTATAATAAATCTGTCCACGAAACTAATTTACAAATAGAATTTCATTAAAAAAAAAGAAAAAAATCTGTAATTTATTTAAGCATGTCCTTAAATAAAGGAGATATTAAAATTATTAAAAATAATTATCCCAAATTATAAATAACATATTATCTTAGAAAGTTGTTTAGTCTATAAAATGTATAAAATGTGTACATGTCAGATTTATAGTAAAAATTATTTTAAACTATTTTTAAAAATTAACCAAATTCGACTTTCGTAAATTATACAACATATTGTCATTAATTGAATTCAATTCTTCGTTTCTGTCATTTTTTTAATTGCCTTTCTGTACTAAGATTTATCTATTATAAACTCGACGCTTTATTTATTTCTCCCATCGCGTCACCCGAGATTTTTCTCAATAAAATTTGGAATCACCCGTTACATACTTTATTTTCTCGCGTTACATACTTTATTATAGGGCTCGTCTTGGACTCGGACTGATTTGCTTTGTACGCAAAACGACGCCAACCTATCAGCTCTTAACCACCGCCCGACGACACTGCGAGGTCCAAAAAAAAAAAAAAAAATACTATGAGGGTTTGTTATTTTCACGCGCTAGAATAGATGTTCAGTATATTTTTCACCCCGATGCTACAGAAATGAAATATCACTCTTTGAACAACTATTCCCGTGGCGGTGAAAATAATTTATTATTTTAATGATAAAACAAGAAAATCGTACAACAAATATTTGTACGCAATAATAAAATGAAAACTATTGTATGATATAAGTAAAAACCGAATTTTCGTGAATTTTAAATTGTAAGATATTACAATAAATAATACTAGTGTTCCGATTTTGTAGGTATTTGCATTTTGTGGGCTATGAATACGATTTTACTTCATAGAATGAAATGCACTCGATTTTATATTGCTCTCTTGGTTTTTTATGCTTTTTTTTTTTAGGAATTTTGGTATTTTTGGGTTTTCGATTATTTCATTTTAAGTGTCCTTTATAGATCTACAAAATCCTAATACATCGATTTATATATACATAGTACATACATAGGCCCTTAGTTAGAAATGAAAAAAATAAAAAATATTGATATTTTTGATTTCTCACCCCTCTATTTTGTTCATTGCAATAAGAAAGTAATCTGTGTGTTAAATTTGGTCACAATTACTCACCCCTTCACGTGCCCCAAGAGAGCTGATTGGTTGAAAAATTGCAAATATGAGTTTTGTCGTTATTTGAGTATAATTAAAGAACTGTTGCACTTATTCTAAAAATTTTATATAACTTAAATTATAGATACATATTTATATACTTAAATGTATGTATTACATACATTTATATTATATATATATAATAAATTTATTGCTATATATAAAAGTTTTCATTTATTTTATTTGATTTCAATAAATATCAGTTATACGAATTCGATTACTTTTTTATTTAAATTATATAATTGACATTTAAATAATGTGTATCGGATTGTTTATTATTACTATTATCATGTTTGCGCAATAGCTTTTCAAATTTTTCATTTTATTTTATCCATTTTTTACTTTTAGTCCGTTCTGTAATTTTTCTCGTTACAAGTGTTCGAGTTTAATGCGTATTTAAAGCGCTTTCAACGTAAAAAGAAGTCATTGCACACAATATATTTGCAAACGTAATCAGAATAATCGAATTCTTTCTTCTTCGTTTTATTTTTTATTTTTTTTTTGTTTTCATTTTTAATTTAAAAAACCTATTATCTCGTGACATTACGGCTCGACGGTCACGATAAATTATTTACAATCAAATACACGATACTTCTATAGAATTATTAGGTTCACATGCTATACATTTTTTTTTGTTTTTGTTTTTTTTGTTTTTTCCGTATAACGTTAAATTCCTAACAAGCCCCATTGTACAGTGATATTTAAATTGCGCATCAAACCCTTGCACAAAATCGTATTTCCACGTAAAAATACGCATTGACTGCTCTAAAACTGATTTGTAACTGTACACAGTGGCATATATTTACGGGGGTTGTTCCCGGGTTCAACCCCTTCCCTCGGAAAAACCACCGAAAAAAAAAAAAAGTTACCTACTCACAAATAATTTATGTGGGGTTTATTGTTCGATCAATATTTTATTGCAGGTTTTTCTCATTATTGAACGATATTGACAGTCGTGAAATTGGTTACTGTGTGGTATTCAGTACTTAAATTGGGGGTGGGGGGATGGAGTCCACTTGCATTTTTTCATAGATTTTAGCGTCAATCTTCATTTGAACAAGTGAGGAACGTACACCCTAAAAATGACTATTTTTAAACGGTGTTTTTGGATTTTATTTTGTGACAGAGTAACAGTTAATTTTTCACACAAGAACATACCCCTACCCCCCACCCCTATCGAAATGCATACAAATCTATGTAGAATTCAATTAGAGAATAGTATATTTATTCCGGCAGCTATTTGTTAATTTCTTTATAAAATAATTTTACACCTTTAAAGTAAGTATCGTTCATAAATGATAATATCGAGTTGAATCGAAAATTCGTTTTTTCCATTCGTTAAACATTTTGGCGCGTTTCCAATCGATAACGATTCGGATGATTTTGTGAATTATTAAACATGTAAAAACCGGAGTTTTTTACTTTACGGTTAGGTATATTTAATATTTTGAGATATACTATGATAAAAAATATGTAATTTATCAACCGTAGTACTATTTTCATTAGTGTGAAACATTATCCGTTTCATAATAAATTCAATGACATTCCATTTGTGTTTTCATAAAAAAAAAAAAAAAGGATACTTATAAAAAATGCTATTCACTCGAAAATAATACATTTTTGCTGCAACATATAACTCGAGTCGTAATGGTTAATGCCCGGTGTGCCGTGCCACAGAAATTGATAAGAAATCTAAAAAAGTTATTTTCTTCATTACAAAATAATAAAACGAAGTAGAAAGGTGTTTTGATAAAAGTAGATTGTTATACTCTAGATTTTCAATAAAATCCTTACCAGTTATATAGAAAATGAGTGAAAAGAAATGAAACGGTTAGAAATATAAAAACAGAACGAACTCGAGCTATTCTCCGCTCGTAGGGTAGGATAATCTTAGTGGGTATATTGCATTTTAAAGAAATTATTCAGAATCAAACGATTCTGAGCCGAGCTTCAGTTTATTCAAGAATATTTTACATAAAAATAACAAAGTGTGTGTGTGTGTGTGTGTGTATGAAAAGAGTGAGAGAGAGAGATAATATAAATAGAGAATGAATGACATTTTTCTCGTCTCTTTCGTCATTATAATAAAATATGTGGAAAATATGAATTTATGTAAATTATTAATATCAATATTATTATGTTTTGTTCTTGTCGAAAAGGCTCGTGTCGGTGTAATTTATAACAGAAAATTAATAATAAAATTTAAATTCAAGAGTAAACGTTAAGACAAGTTTTTTTCATTTTTTTTTTTCTCAACAAACTCCGTTTATACAGAGTATAATAATAAATCGTAGTCGTCATCGTCGTCTCATTTCAATCGTCTTTATTATATCGTGTTTTCTCCGTCTCTGCGGCGTCGTCACTCGTCGTTAATGTCACACGTCATAATGTATAAAACTTACTTACAGGGGTGGCCAAATTGTGGCTCGCGAACCAACTCGTCATGGATTGCATGTAACTCGCATTTTGTTTCCACAAACAACAATTTACTATCTTATTTAATAACGTGACATTTTTTTCCATTAAAATTTTCAAATTTTAAATATCATAGCTCTAAGTGTATAAAGTTAGCATTTTAAAAACAAAATATATTTATTTTTTTTTTCATTGTTCGAATCATTGTTATCGCATAAACAATTAGATATGTATTATTTTTCATACATTTTTTTTTAGATTCTGAATGAAGTGAAGAAGCTAGTGTTATTACAATGATGTTTATTTTTTTTTTTTTTTGTATTTTTTTTTTCTGTGTACAACTTTTCGTATAGAAATAATTGTCCAAATGTTTCGATCAATAACTTTTTGAAACTCGATTCGCCTCTAGATTTTACTTTAAAGAGGTCATTTTTTGAATTTCTCAATTCTTCAATGTTTTTTTTTGGAAAAAACTACCCAAAATTTGAAAAAAACGACTCGAAAACCATCATTTTTTGATCAGAATTTTATGAAAATTTAAACATAGATAGAAAACCT
>JAIPRM010003892.1:0-24565 GCA_025469315.1 Stegophylla sp. TES_Ste_2020 | reverse complement strand
CTTCAATGTTTTTTTTTTTGGAAAAAACTACCCAAAATTTGACAAAAACGACTCGAAAACCATAATTTTTTGATCAGAATTTTATGAAAATTTAAACATAGATAGAAAATCTTATAAGAAAGATTTTGGCGCAAGAAAATTTTGAAAATGTGAAAAAAAACTTTGGACATTTTTTTTTCTTATACTATTAACTTCCTTCGTTCAGAATCGTTTTACTGAAGAAATGATTTATCGTTTCTTTAAAATTTAATACGCCCGTCAAGAGAATACCACTCGTCGTACGAAGTATGTCCGGCTTTTTAAACTTATAAACATCAAAAGAAATATAAATTATATTTTGAAACAAATAAATGTATGAAGTATGTTATATTTCAGTACGTATCAATTACACTTCGAACTAATAATTTATAAAATTAAACATAATCCTAGTAATTATTAACGATTATAAATACCACATGATTTCATTCGAATTAAATATTGATAACAAAATGTGTAATAAGTGGTGACTTTGTGAAGTATACTAAAACACAACATTTTTTAAAATAATAAATATTTTCATTAATATATTCCAATGAGGGGAAAATTCATATGAAATACTATTATATTTCATACTTAAAACCCTGAGTGTAAGTAATAATAATGAGGTCCAGAAAATCTATTTATCTGCCTCAGAGCTTTGTATAGCTATATGGTTTTTATTATTTTTTATAAATTGTGATTATACAAAGATTAGTTAAAAAGGTATAAATTAATGATTTTTACATATAATCAAGACACTTTAGATTATTGATTACGAACAATTGTACACTCTTAATATAAATTAATATAGTGAAGTTACAAAAATTCTTAGCCGAAGTATAGTTATTATTAAATAAATAGTTATGTTTTTGCAGCTAAACATATTTTTTTCTTTTTAAATTTTCACGTATATAAATATTCATTGTGAATTGCATTGTAATATGAATTCATATAATATTTTTATGTATATATATATTATATTAAATATTAGGCGTATAGATTATTGTACCAAGTGGTCTCCGTGTTGAACACGATTAATAAAAATTCAATGTCTAAGTGAAGTTGTTGAATACGTTCGGAAATGCTTGCGTTCGTGGTATAATAATGTGACAGAGAATGTTCGGCGATACCGACGAACTCAAACTCGTCGTTGAGAAATGTTTTGAGCGCGTTTTTCGCGTCTCCGGGGACGTCATTGGACGATAAAATGACTACCCTTAGCACGGTGAAAAGTTCTTCTACCCACTTTTTTCCAACACTACGGGCTATGATTTGGGCGAATGCAGTTATGTGCGATGACAGTTCGTGTTTTACGTCGTCGGCGAGCTTGTAGTCGTCACTCGTGATCGCATCGAAAATGCCCATCAGTCTCGAGTACACCAACGAAGTCGTCCATTTCACGACGAATCCGTTGTAATCGTAACCGTCCCGAATGTCGAACGCGCGTTTCGCACGATTTTCGTGCGCTTCGTACAGTGTCATTCGGACACCGGCCCAATTCATTTTGAATTCTGCTCGGGGAAACCGGTGCAATAATTTCGGCGTGATATCCGCGAAAAACCGGAAACAGTTTTGCCACTCCAAAATGTCGGACAATTTTACACGTTTGCTGTTGTCGTCCAATTCCCAATTCGTACCCAAATTTTCAATTACCGGTTCATTTAAACTTCGCAACTGTCTAATGCCGCAATTCACGTGGCGACGTTCTTCGAACATGAGTCTTATCGCGTACGCGAACGCGATCAAACGTCGAATTTCATCAGTGGACGTCGTCGATTCGTTTTCGCCAAACAAATCGACATAATATGCTTTGTTATGGATCAGCGTGAGTAAAAACGGGCTCCAAAAAACGTATTTCTCCGTCTCGGAGCTGCTTACGACCGCCGAAGTGATTTGGCATTTCATACGATCGTACAGCACGCTGAATTCTTTTAAACACGTCTTGACGTCACCCGACTCTTGGAGGAGAATCGCCGAACATTTTTTTATTTCCTCTTCCACGCGGCCCAGTGTGGTAAACGCGATTTTTAATCTATCGCAAAACGTATCGCGACTCGAAATCTCGTTGTACCGAGTGTACAGACGTTGATAATAATCGACCGCGTATTCGGACGGCACGTCGGCATTGTGGTCCATTCGTTCCCAAAACGTGTTCGACACGGCCGGATGTAATTTCGCACAAATGACCGTGTTCGATAAGGATTCTAGGAATTTTTCAAAATCATTACCGACCACAGTGAACGAACTCGACGCGTCCAATATGGCGATGTCACGATTTATTGTGTCTCTGTTTTTCTCGAACGATACCATCAAAGAGCATATAAAGAATAATTTTATTTTCACCGATACCATTTCGGCGATTAAATACTTCGGTTGGCCGCTGTCTTTGAATTTTTTAATATACATTTGCATCACGTCGAGCAAATTAATTTTGCACTCGTGACTTTTGTCCGAATCTGGGACATTGTTTACGATCCTTTTTAACGCGTTAGCAATGTAATCTATTATTATCTCGTTGATCGAATTCAGTATTTGTTTTTCAAATTCTAACATTGTTTTGACGTCTATAGTGATTTTGATTACATTGTGATACACGATTAATGCATCCAAATCTTTATCTTTCCACGCGATTTGTGTACTCGTAGACGCTATTTGATCACCGAGAAGTGATATTAATTTCGAACAATTTTCATCTGAACGTGTTATGACGAACGTTTCTTGGCCGCTCGTGTCCGTAAATACAGGATAATATACGAATTTCCTTAAATGTTCAGTTAATGTGTCGTGAAAATGATTATGATAAGCATAATGATAATCTAGATTCATGTAGGCCATCGTATTCTTTAATTTGATTTTAAAACTGTTAAACTCGTCCGGTTGATAGCAATTTTTCAACATAAACCTACCTAAACGCTTTTGTATTTGCTTATTCGTGATGAATATAGAGTCGAACTCTGACGCTTTGGTTGTAAAACGTTTTGATTGAAAATCTAATGTAGTGCTATATCTACGTGTACTGTCTAGAAACGTGTACCAAGATAGTAAAATTCTTAAAACGTCTAGATTTTTGGACACTAAGTTTTTGGTATAGTTTATTAAACTCGCTAGTGTCAATACCATGTCTGAAATGTGGTTCAAAATATCGCTTCTTTCAAACATAAATGCATAATAGGCTTTTAAACATCTGTTTACATTTCTTTTTTTCGTCGAGTAACTGGTACTTATTTCAACTCTATTCACGCAGGACGTAAACAAGGTATCTACGAGTTTAACGTGATAATACGTATAGTGACCATACTCACAAGACACACCGATAATAATCAAATTCAATAGCTCAAACACGTTTTCTCTTTTGACATACCATAGATCTGGCGATCCGTCCAAATCGGATGATGTAATGTAATCTTGTATGGTCATTAGTTGATCGTTGAAAATCACTGTCCGTTGTGTGAGAAAAATAGAATTCTGCTTGATTTGTTCCAAAAACGCCTGTACCTCTTTTTCTCCATATTTATATTCACCACGTGTTGAACCTTCACCCTGAAGCATATCTGAGTCGTTGTCAGTCTCATTTCCGTCCAGTCCTGGAACGATAAAAGGCAATAGTAAGATGAAAACATTTAATGCACTACGAGTCTTCATCGCGATTAATATCTACACATAGTAGATGCTCTGCCCTGCGATGAATTTGCGTATTAATATTAATTTTTTTTTTTTAACGACGTGCTACATTTTCATTGGATACGTTTATTTGATTTTTGCAAGTGTTCTGTACAGGCTGAAAGTGCGTATCAATTCTACCTCGGCCTTTACAAATATAATCCATATAAGATTGAATTTAGTAAAAGTAAAGTAAAGCTAAGACAATGTCCGTCTTTCTTGTCTGTACTGTACTTTGTTTATCTTCATGGGCACCCTCGTGAGAGGGCACTTGCCCTCTTCTGGAAAATATATTTTTTTAAGTTACCAAAAAAGTGATTTCAATTTCGATGTATTTAATTTCATTTTACAAATAATTTAATAATGACGTCAGGGAATTTATGTGAAGTTTTATTTTTATATATAATAAATATTAAATCAATAATCTAGAAATAGATTTGGTATTTTAGATTCTAAGTAGAGCAATAGAGACATTTTTTCATAGCAATGATTGTTGTATTTTTTTTTCTTGAATGGAAACATATTAAATTAATTTAAGCTAAATATTAAACCACTAACATTTAATTGGTCAAGTGTAAAAAAAGTGACTCCTGTAAAATGACCTATTTATATATTAAAAAGTACTTTGGTTTCCCCTGAAAAAATATATATGGACACTCAAGATTATATTTACTATATTTCACTTTACTTTTCTTTACTTCACATTACTGTACTTTACTTTACTATACTTTTATTTTACTATGCCCTTCTTTACTTTAATTTAGGTACTTCAATTTACTTTACTTTACTTTTTTTTATCTAATAATAATTAAAGTAAAGGAAAAATAAATTTTAACGAGAAAAGAAAGTGTTTTTTTTTTTTACATTACATTACATCTACATATTTTTTCAATTTTTTTAAATTTTTATATATCGCGAAACAATCCGTACCGTACATGAATGGAAATAATAATTCCAAGCGTGATAATCCATTTTTCTTGGATATTCAATTCATTGTACAAATTTACTTTAACTATTTCATTCAAAATTTTTTTAAGATATTACAAGTTTAGCTGTAGTTATTTTGTATATTTTCTATTGTATTATTAAGAACATTAAGTGGATGGAAACTCTTTGTACAGCACAATTGTATTTAATATTTGATATTGATGTATAGCAACAAATTATAATATGTTTCATGGAAAATGTTTCAATACGTAAAAACTAACAGCATTAGTGCAATATGGTTCGTTAAATTCCCCCTGTTAATTATTCGAATCCCCCACACCCTATGATCATCAGATGATCTCTGACCTTAATTAGGTAACTGCTCAATAAATTCAACCAAATCCTTTCTAACTGGTTAATTAACCTCTCCATCTAATTAGTTATTTGGTAAACTCACAATTGATTACAGTTTTTATTTTATTTTATTAGTATTAAATTAATTATTATTAGTATAAGTGTCACTTTATTAGAGTAACATAACTCCTTATCGATGATTAAAACTTACAAATTAAAATAATGTGTTTAATATCTTTAATGTACCCATTAATTTATTCGTATATATTAAATAAACGTTATAATTCATAGTGTAGAAATATGTGTAGGATAATTTTACTCATTAAAAGTGGTACATATTATCGTGCCAAGTGGTCATTAATCACGTCACTGCGGATTTTCATAGCCGCCTCTAAATAGCTCCATAGTGTGGAGAGTAATGAATATAATTATCATAAACATAATATTATAATTGGATTTCATTTAAAAAAAAAGAGATGTTTAGCGAGTATTTCTAATTTACAATATCTTAACGCCTAGTGCTCCGCGTTAGGAAACGATACTGGTCATCACACGTTATGTGATATCAGAATTGCGTATCCACTTGTCCATAGTCGTATGCAAATCATCGATTTTAATATTTAGCCAATAATTTAAACAGCGATTATAACGATTTTCAAATTGGATTTTCTTAGTATCAAGGTAGTAAATGTAATTATTAAAGAAAACAATTTTAACTTAAGAGATATTTCTTTTCAACCATTTGCGTATATAAAAACCGCGTTTGGAAATAAAACACGTGTACCCAATAGAAACACTACACGTCACTATAATACGTATAACGTAACCATAATATACTGTCATCAGACTTGAGTGTCTACAATTATTTAGTTCATACGTATTCTGATTGACTGAAAATGAAGAAATATCCAACGCTACTTTTTTTCATTTTATTATGCTTGACCATAGTACGAGTTCACGGGAAAAATGCGATTGATGATGCCTCAAATCAGCGCCTGCAGACAAGTGAAAATGAACGCGGAGAAATAGAATTACAAGATTTCCTCAATACCCTTCGGCAGAAGTCTAACGTTGCTTCGAGGATGGTTTTAATCGACGACAAAGAACAATCTATAGAAGATTTCCTTACGTCGTCGCGTTTTGACGGATCGATTAAAAAAGAAAACGTATTTGAAATATCGCAATTGATAGATATCGTACTGTCCTGTGAGTACAGTAACATTAATTTTTATCACACTAAACTTATAGATAATGTTTTTGATAAATTAATTTTGAAAACTAAAATATATCAATGGGATTCCGAAGACGAGAAATGGCGAAAAATAAACGAATATTTTGAAAATTTGCAAGTCATATCAGACTATATTTTTGAAAATATCTCACCAATGATATTGACATTGGTGGGCTTAGAAAAATTAACAAAACCAATCGTACCTAAAAATCAAAATATTTTCAGAACATTATTATCGTGGTACACGGTTATCGGAAGTAACAAAGAAAGATTGGCTACGAGTAGTTTCGATAAGAAATTATTGATTTTAGATTGTATAGAAATTACAAATAATCAAATACAAAATCGTCTGGAACGGTTCATGATCAAAAATTGCTATCGTCCCGAGGGATTAATGGCTTTTAAAAAGGACGTAGACATCAGAATATCAAATACGCAAGATTTAGTAGACCTAAAGTATTTAAAAGAAACAAATGAGTTGGTAAACTTAATCACGTGTCCTAAATTGTTTGACAAACATGAAAAAAACAGGTTCATATTTAACACGAATTCGGGTAATGAGCGATTAATATCATTGCTTCACGCAGAAATATCTACGCGCAAAGTGTTCGTTCTGTTTGACAATAAAAACGTCGACTTAAAAGTAATGTTTAGAGAGTCGGTCTTGACTACTTTCAAACTCAGATCCATAATGATATACGAAAAATTAATATTGGACAAAATAACCGAAATAATTATAGGCTATGTGTCGACGACGTTAAAAAATATACTGGGCGACGCATCGTTGCGGGGTTTAGAGAAACGCCCGGTATGCTATGACCTGTTGCTGGACAAAATAGAAAAATACGTACAAATATTGCGAGACGCCGGTCATCCGACTTATCTGTTAAACAACGTTATGTCGATAAAAATCGATTTACTATATGTCTGCTCCTCGATGTCGTCCGATTACAACAATAATCGCGTGAACGAGTTCATCTACAATTGGGACGCGTCAACGCTGAACGATTTCGCCGGAAAGGATTTCGATTCGTTTTTGAAATCCTTGTCCGAGACGACGGTGGTCTGCGGCAGGTTACATCCGGCCATATCGAACACGTATCTGGAACGATTCAACTATTATTCGACGTTGCGAAACGAATTCGTAGTTGATTATCAATATTTATACACCGGATATCACAGGGATCCTTATCGAAAATCTTTGTGCGTCAAATTACCTAAAATACAAGAGAAAATAGGTTTATTGGAATCGAAAATCAATGAATGTTTGTCGATTACAGAAGGCGGTGGTCCGCAGGTACTCGCCGATGACCTTGAAGTGTGTCTCGAATCGTTTAACAAGACATATCGCGAAATAACAATCGACATCGGCTATTTGATATCGAACTGCATGAACGGGCGTGACATGAGCTGGCAAATGTTAGCTCTGGCGATGGTTTACAACGAATTGCACGTTAAAATGTTCGACCAAACGGAACAAAAGTCGGTCAGTGACATACGAAATTTAATAACGTTCGCGCATGTCGTGAGACTCGAGTTCGAAGACTGTTATCACAGGAGTTGCGGTTTTCATAAACCTTCAAATCACATTTATAACAATTATCAACTGGAAAAACCGCCTGACGATGATAATAATATCATGCCGTGTAAAAAATGGACACTGGACATTGAAAGTGTTGAAGACTTGAGAGCGGAAAAAAAAATGACTCCGATTTTCTGGCACGAAAAAAAATTCAGTGATTTTAGCGACGCCACCCAAAGACTTTTGGACGAATTTCCAGAGGTGAAATTAAAACTGCGTTTGGGCGCCGCCGAAATGACGCTGGCCGAAGTTCACGACAATTACAAAAATTACGTTTTCGACGTTCAGGTCTTTTACGATTATTCCCATTACGTTCTCAGATGGATGACAACCTTGGTGTATTCTACGATAGTGGACACTATTATCGCCCAAATCGCGACTGACGATTTCACGCTCGATGCCTCTGAACGCGTGGAATTAGAGACACTCGTTAGAGAATTCTTCGATTTAGACAGACTTTCGGTGACCGCTGTGATCATCCAACGGCATATTAGAAATAACACCAAAGACTTCATAAATAACATGATCACACTTCGAGATGCATTTGAATACCTGGATTTCGCGAAGCAATCCGTACCGTACACGACTGGAAATAATAATTCTAAGCGTGATAATACGTTTTTCTTGGACGTTCAATTCATAGTGCAAATTTACTTTAACCATTTAATTCAAAATTTGTAAGACATTATAACTCTACCTATGTAGTTATCGTGTATATTTTCTATTGCATTATTAATAAGAACATTAAATGGACGGAAACTCTGTTTTATTAATTTTAGAGTGAGATGTTATTTCTTATTTGTTTTAAACGTTTAGGAGGAACATGATATTATGTTTCGTGGAAAATGCGTCAATGAGCAGCAACTAACATTAGCAGTGCAAAAGTTGTTTGTTTGAATCACGTGATTAATAATCTTTTTATGGGCTGGTCGGGTGTACGAGATCAGGTTAATTATATAATATTGAATTTGAAGTAAGAAGTAAAATAACATACACAGAGGATATTATTAGGATTAATATTAGAATTATTTACCTAAAACATGAGATGGGAAGAACCTCCATAGTCCTACGAGTTCTACAAAAATTTTTATTGGAATCCTGCAAGTACTGAATAATATACCAATACGTACTGGTCAGTGGTATTTTTCAAATGACAAAAAATATTTCCATGAAAAAAAAAAAAAATAATATGAACAAACATTGCTGTAAAAAAATTATCTTTATTACTCCACTCACGATCTAAAATGTCGAATCTATTTCTTGATTATCTATTTAATATTTATTACATAAAAAAATAAAACTTCACAAAAACTCCATAATGTTATTTTTACATTATTATGTAAATTAAATAATTTACATTGATATCAAAAACATAATTTTAGTAAATTAAAAAAAAAGAAATATTTTCCAGGGGTGGGTGGGCAAGTGCTTCATCTTACTTTCCCAAAAGGGTGCCAATAAAGATAAGCAAAGTTAAGTTGTCTAGACAAGACAGCTGGATATAATTCGCACCACGGGTATTCTCGGCTCTTCGGGTCAGATACACTTGGTAGATGTGTTGAAAACGGCGACTATTATTGTTCTTTATATTATTAGCACTTTGCTTCGAATCAAAATATTAAAGAAATTTTTTTATCGTTTCATTAAAATCCAATACAAACACCAAGATTATCTGGCCCGAGGAGCGAAGGATACTTGTGGAGCGAAGAGTGTTCGGATTTCTTGTCTATAACTTAACTTATTATTGCTTTAATTTACTTTTTTATTGTTTGATATTGTTAATAGTAAAGGAAAAAATGATTTCAGAAACTTTCTTTGCCTAACACAGTTTGGAATCCTCTGATATACTTCATGGGCGTGAGGTTATTATCTAGTAGTGACTTTAATAAAATTATTTTTCGCAGCCTACTACATTTGTAAAGGCCCTGTTAATATATATGTGTGTGTGTGTGTGTGTGTGTACTTTCAGCTTGCACAGAACACTTGCAAAAATCAAATAAACGTATCCAATGAAAGTCTAGCACGTTATAAAAAAAAAAAAAAATGATAACAATACATAGATTCATTCTGGGTAGACCATCAGCTAATGTGTAGTTATTATTCGCGATGAAGACTGGTAGTGTTTCAATTGTATATATCTTAATATCGTCTTTTATCGTTCCAGGACTTAACGGAAATGACACTGACAACGACTCAGAAATGCTTCAGGGTGAAGGTTCAACACGTGGTGAATATGAATACGGAGAAAAAGAGGTACAGGCGTTTTTGGAAAAAATCAAGCTGAATTCTAATTTTCTCACAAATCGGAAAGTGATTTTCAATGACCAACTAATATCTATACGAGATTACATTATATCATCCGATTTGGACGAATCACCAGATTTATGGTCTGTCAAAAGAGAAAACGTGTTAGAACTATTGAATTTGATTATTATCGGTGTATCCTGTGAGTATGGTGACTATATATATTATCACATTATACTTGTAGATATGTACTTTACGTCCTGCACGAGGAAGATTAAAGCAAGTATCAGTGACTTAGTAAAAAAAAAAGAAGTAAATAAATGTTTAAAATGCTATTATGAATTTATGTTTGAAAAAAGTAATATTTTGAAACGCATTTCAGACATTGTATTAACACTGGCAATTTTAACGAATTATACGAAAAACTCGGTACCCAAACATCTAGATATTTCAAGAATTTTGCTATCTTGGTACACATTTCTAGACAGTACCTATAGAAATAGCTCTACAATAGATTCGCATTTAAAACGTTTTTCAGTCAAAGCGTTAGAGTTCGACTCTTTAAACATCACAAATAACCAAATACAAATGCGTTTAGGACAGTTTATGTTAAAAAATTGCTATCAGCCTGACGCGTTTGACAAATTTAAAATCAAATTATGGAGTAATATAGCCACGAAGAATTTAGATTATAATTATGAAGATCATGATCGTTATCGCCACACTTTAACCAAACATTTAAAGAAATTCGTGTATCCTGTATTTACGGATATGAGTGGCCAAAATATGTTTATCATAAGCCCTTCAAATGAAAATTATTCTAAATTAATATCACTCATTGGCGATCAAATAGCATCTATGACTATACAAATTCTGTGGAAAGGTGAATATATAAATATAGTTGACGTGTATTCCAATACAATCAAAATTACTACAGACATCAAAACTATTTTAGAATTTGAAAAACAAATACTCAATTCGATTAACGAGATAATACTAGGTTACATTGGGAACACGTTAAAAGCGATCGTAAACAATGTTCTGATTTCGGGAAAAAGTCACGAATGCAAAATTACTTTGCTCGACGTGATGCAAATGTATATTGAACAATTCAAACACAGCGGTCAACCGAAGTATTTAATCGACGAAATGGTATCGGTAAAAGTTAAATTATTGTATATATGCTCTTTGATGGTGTCTTTTGAAAAAAACAAAGACAAAATAAATCGTGACATCGCCATATTGGACGCGTCGAGTTCGTTCACTGTGGTCGGTAATGATTTTGAAAAATTCTTAGAGTCCTTATCGAACACAGTTATTTGTGCGAAATTACATCCGTTTGTGTCGAATATGTTTTGGGAACGAATGGACTATTATGCTGACGTGCCATCGGAGTACGTGATCGATTATCAACGTCTATACACTCGGTACAGTGAGATTTCGATTCGCGATTCGTTTTGTGATAAATTAGCATTCGTATTTTTAGCAATTTCCAATGTGGAAGAGATAATAAGAAATTGTTCAGCGATTGCGGACGGTCCCGAACCCGGTGACACAATTAAGACGTGTTTAAAAGAATTCAGCCAATCGTACGACCGTATGAAATGCCATATCACTTCTACCGTCTTAAGCAGTTCCGATACTGATAAATACGTTTTCTGGAGCCCGTTTTTACTCACACTGATCTACAACGGTGAATATGTCGATTCATTGAGTAAAACGGAATCATTCGATGGCAATGAAATTCGACGGTTAATCACGTTTATGTACGTGATACGGCTCATGTTCAAAGAATGTCACCACATAAATTGCGGCGTCAGTCATCTGCATTATTTAAACGTACCGGTAGCCCATTATTCGGGTACTCCGAATTCGGAATTAACTGCCGATGACAAGAGAAAAATAATAAAATTATTCGACGTTTTGGAGCGCCAAAATTATTTCCGGTTTTTCGCGGATATCACGCCAAAACTGTTGCAGCGATTTCCCCGAGCAGAATTCACACTGAATCGGGGCGCGGGTATTGAAATGACGCTTGTCGAAGCGCACGGACATCGAACAAAACGCGCGTTCGACATTCAGGACGGTTACGATTACAGTAGATTCGTCGTGAAATGGATAACTTCGTTGGTGTACTCGAGACTGATGGGCATTTTCGATGCGATCACGAGTGACGACTACAAGCTCGCCGACGACGAAAAACACGAACTGTCATCGCACATAACTGTATTCACCCGAATCGTGGCCCGTACCGTTAACAACAAGTGGATAGAAGAACTGTTTACCGTGCTCATGGTAGTCATCATATCGTCGAATGATAACGCCGTCGCCGCCGGAGACAATAGAAACGTGCACAAAACATTGCTTCGCGACGAATTCGAGTCCATCGTCGGTATCGTAGAAAATTCTCTGTCCAATACGGACGGATGCATTTCTGAACGCATTCAACAATTTCACTCAGATATTGAATATTTATTGGTGTTATTCAACACCAAAATCAGTTGGTGGTATGATATGTACACATAATGACGTATGATATAAAATATAATTACAAACGTTCATTTAATAAAATTCACGTAAGATATTTATATAAATGAAAATTTAAAAAGAAAAACGTTCAACTGCAAAAAATACAACACATCTATTTACTTAATAAGTACTTATACTCCAGCTGTGAGTTTTTGTAACTCCACTAAATTATTTTAAAATATTGTTCAATTTTTCATGATCAATAATCCAAAGTGTTTTAATTATATGTATAAATCGTATATTATACTTTATAACTAAGCTTTATATTATCACAAGTTATGAAAATAATAAATACCACCTCGTACATAATTTTATTGTATTTTATAAATACCATTCATCAGGAGTGCCTGCAGAAAATTTTGTCAGTTAGTGTAAAATAAATATTACAGAATATATTATACATGGTTATATTATAATAATTTATATACATTATTAGATTTACATAATAAAACGTTAGTTTACGATAGTAATTGAAAAAAAGAGTTTAATTAATTGTAAAATACACTGTGTAAACTGTAAATAAACAATTTATAAACTCTATATAATTCTGTATAGTTTTTAACATACATGTATAAATTATAAATTAAATTTAAATAAAGGCAAAATTATTAATAAATACAATTAAAAAATGAAATTAATTTTTAAATTATATTAACATAATATATAAACATATATATTGTAGTATTATAATGTATTTGCAATACTATATATTTGTTCCAAATAAATAAAGAATTGTATTCATCAGAGATAACCGTCTAACATCCAAAATGATCTAAAATCTTAATTTTTTGTTTTTTAAAAAAATCAAATATTCAAATTGATTCTTATGAATATGTATTAGAGATAAACTATTTAGTCTCATATTATCGATAGAGGTGTGGTGGTTTTTCAAAGACGTCACTTTATTTTACTTTATTTCACTTTACAATACTTTACTTTACTTTAGTTAATTACTTAACTTAACTTTACTTTAGGTACTTTAGTTAATTTTTTTTTATCTAATAAATAAAAAAAGAAAAAAAAATGAGAAAAAAATATTAGAAAAATTTCCAAAATTTTTTTTTCATATTTACAAAATTTCCTTATTTCAACATTTTTTCTATAATATTGTCTATTTTTATTTAAATTTTCAAAAAGTTTGAATCAAAAAATGATGGTTTCTGAGTTTTTTCTGTCAAATTTTTGGTAGTTTTTTCCAAAAAAAAAAAAGAAAAAAATTGAAGAATAGAGAATTTCAAAAAATGACCATTCCATGATCACTTCGCTCAGAATCTAAAAACTGCATAGGTTGTGCGATTTGTATTACATTTTGATACATTGTTATATTATTTGTACATAATTAAAGAAATTGTGATTATTTATATACACACACACACACACATATATATATATATATATATATATATATATATATATATATAAACGAGGCAATGCATATAATATTTATAAATTTAAGTATTTTATTTAGTTACTGGAGTATAAATTTATTTAAAAAAATAAAATAATATGAAAATAATACAGAAAACACAATCACAAAGTATATAGGAATACATTGAGAAAACTATAAAATAAAATAATACTAAAAATTTTAACATAATTATGAATTATTTTATACATTTATAACTGATTTTTTGTTTGAATTATAATTTATACAAAAACATTTCGAGTAGGTACCTAGTAGGTACCAACGTACCTACTAAGTAATCCAAGAAATATGCAATTTTACGGAAAAATTTATCTAGATAAATGCGTTAAGATAAAAGCAATTTTCATCCAAGATAATTTTTTAGACGACTTACAATTATTTATCTAGATAAGATAAAAGATAACTAAATTTTTATCTAGATAAATCCCAACACTGGTTACTGGTCATCTCATATTATTTTGGTTATGCGAGTGTCTGCAGCGTACAAACCATAGATTTCAACACTTCAATTCGTCTCTTTAGAGACGGTAAGACAAAAATCTAAACCTCTATAAACGATTGTGTAAACAACGATCGCACGTCGAAATTAAACAAACAACACGCGTAGCCAATAGGAATAATGCACGTCGTTAGACAAAAAAAATTGCAACCAGATATCGTCATCCAGATTAAGCGTTGGCGTGAATCAGTTCATACGTCATTAATTTACAATGAAGAATAATTCTCTGACGTTACTTCTTTCCATTGTTATACTAATCTTTAAGTTTAATTATGCATCGGATCAGCGCACGGAGACAAGTGGTCCGGGAAGAAATTTCTTCCTTGAAAACGAACGCGACGAGATAGCGTTGCGAGATTTTCTCAAATCGCTCGCGAAGGATTCTGACGTTATTTCGAGGAAAGTTTCTGTCGGTGACAAAGAGCGATCCATGAAGGATTACTTTACCGCGTCCGATTCCGACGGATCTCAAGACACGTGGACGATTACACGAGAAAACGTATCCGAACTATTGCAATTGTTGAATACCGTTATATCCTGTGAGTACAGCGAAATTAATTATTATCACACCAAACTAGTCGACAACGTTTTCGAGCGATTTGTTTCGAAAAATAAAATACAACAATCGGACCCGGAAGACGAAAAATTACGTAGGATAAACGAATACTTCCGAAAATTTCGAGTCATAACGGAAAACTTTTATAAACATTTATCACCAATGATATTGACATTGGCGGGTATAGCAAAATTAACAAATTTTATCGACTCTAAAAGTGGTGAAATGTTAAAAATATTATTATCATGGTACGCGGTCATGGTGAGAAGCGAAAAAAGGTGGGAAGTTAAATCGGACGTCAAATCGGCCGTATTAACTATGGATTCTATGCAAATTACAAATTATCAACTGCAAAATCGTCTAGAGCAATATATGATTCAGAACTGTTATCGTGCCGAAGGCTTAAGGACGTATAAAGAGAAAGTTGACCGGAGGATATCGAGTGTGAGAGATTTCGTAGACTATGACTATCTCGGGAAAATAGATAGGTTAGTAACGTTAATAACGTATCCTGTGTTGGTGGATAAAGATACGAATAAGAGGTTCATTTTCAAACACAAACTCGCTTATCAGGAATTAAATACACTGCTTTCCGATCAAACCTCTACGAATATTCTATCCGCTTCGTTAGATGGTAAAGCGACAAACTTGAGAACCATGTACAGAGAAAGAGTCCGAGGTACGTTGAGAATTCAAAACATTTTGGTATACGAACAGTTAGTGCTGAATAAAATAAATGAAATAATTATAGGATACGTATCGCAGACGTTAAAAATGATACTGGACGATGCGTCGGCGGCCGGTTCGGACAAACGAAAAATGTGCTACGACCTGTTGCTCGACAAAATAGAAAAATACATGCACGTATACAAAGACGCTGGCCATCCGACTTATTTGCTAAACGACATGATGTCGATAAAAATCGATTTGTTGTACGTCTGCTCGTTGATGTCGTCGTCGTCGTTCGAAAACAACGCGTATCGAATAAACGAGTTCATTAACAATTGGGACGCGCTGAAAGCAAAGGATTTCACCGGACAAAATTTCGAGTCGTTTTTGGAATCCTTGTCCGAAATAGTGGTCTGCAGCTGTTTACATCCGGCCATATCGAACACGTTTCTGGAGCGAATCAAATACAATTCGACTTTTCGAAACGAATTCGTAGTGGATTATCAATATTTTTATACAGAGTACTATTATTCGAGTCCTTATCGAAAATCTTTGTGCGATAAAATGTCCAATACGTACGCGAAAATCAATTATATGGATGAACAAATCAAAAAATGTTCAAACATCGTTGATGACGGTGACCATTCGGTACCACCACCTGCTGATGTCGTTGAAGTCTGTTTCGAACTGTTTAACTCTGTATACGATGAAATAATAATCGACATTGGTGACATAATGTCAAATTGTTTCGTCGAGAAAAACACCAGCTGGAACCCGTTAGCGCTGAAACTGATTTACAACAAATTACACGTCAAATTGTTCCAGCAAAACGAACCGTGGTCTCTGCGTACCACCGATCGTATGCGACATTTAACGACGTTCACGTACGTCGTGAGACTCATGTTCGAAGAGCGCCATCGCGTTATTTGCGGTTCTGGACCGTTAAATCATTTGATCGCACCCAAAATATCGCCTGACGAATGTATTCCGTGTAAAAAGTGGGAACTGGACGTTAAAAGTGTCGACGACTTGAGAAAAGAAAATAGTTTGTCCTGGGTTTTTACGTACGAAAAACGATTCAGTGATTTTAGCGACGCCGCGCAACGACTTTTGGACCAGTTTCCTGAGACCGGATTAAAATTACGTTGGGACTCCGCCGAAATGACGCTCGCCGAAATTCACGGAAATTACAAAAATTATGTTTTCGATATTCAGGACTGTTACAGTTATTCCCATTACGTTCTGAAGTGGATGACTGTCCTGACGTATTCCACGCTGGTGGACTACATTACCACTCAGATCGCCACCAACGATTTCACCCTCAACGAATGGGAACGGACGGGATTACAGACACTCGTGAAAGAATTTTTGGATTTAGACAGATTTTCATTGACCGCTGTTGTCGTCCAACGGCATATTAGTAGCAACGACGAAGATTTGATACATAACGTGATCTCGCTTCGAGACGTATTTGATTCTCTAGGTTTAACGAAACGACAATCCCTACTGTCCGTGGACTGGAGTAGTAGTTCTAAGAATATCAATACGCTTTTCGAGGACGTTCAATTTATAATACAAATTTACTTTAACCATTTGATTCAAAATTTGTAAGACATTTTATTGTTTAGTATTGTAGTATATTTCCCGTTGTATTATTTAGACATTAAATGAACGAGATCTTTATTTCTTAGTTTCAGAATATTATTGTATTATTTATTTGATATCGATATAATATATGAACCAGGTATTTTTTGCCTGATCTTAACTATTGTTTGAAGATCAATCATAATATTAATGAATTTGCTTCAGTTCGTAACAATTATAATGAAATAGGCAAAACAAGTGTTTTTTACCCTTGTGAACAGAATATGATTTATGAAATAAAAAAATTCTTAAGAATTTTCTTATGAATTTCATTTCAAAAATTTTAAATCAACAATAAGGCAAAATCCAAATTATAAAATGGGACAGACTTGAAAATACAGGACAAAATGCATCTAGAGAGAAGTTTGTCAGGACAACAGGACACAGAGCCGAAATAAAGGACGATCCTGTATAAAACAGGACGTATGGTCACCCTAGATTAGTAGACGGTTGAAGCTAAACCGCTTCAATTTTATTATGTAATATTAAAATATTAATTTACATTATCTATATATTTCTATATTAATGATTTAAGTCGCTCTGGTAAGCGCATAATATTATATATATATATATTGTTTAGTAGTATGAATTTAGAATGATAAAACAAAAGAGGTTTTTATGCAATAATAATAATAATAATAAACTACCTAAACTGCGCCCGAACTCGCGTGATTAAAACATTAAAATATTCGTAACACCGAAGCGCTAGTAGATTTATGGCGTTTACACGAAAAAGTGATTTATTAACCAGGCATGGGAAATTTGTATCATTAATTCTTTAACCTACTTACGTATAATATAATATATTATTCGGACATCTTCGGGCACGCAGCAGAACAGTGTATTTCATAATAGATCTATGGACGATCTACGTGACGATTAAACAATGAAAATTCAATAATTCATTTAAAACTAATCTATTGATGATGTCGTTTTATCGCAACACGGTTTTTAATGATTTGTACGGCGGACACAGATCGTTTAACACTGAATCGTAGAACTACAGTGAGATTTTTGACGTCTTTTTGGTGAAATAATCGTATTCATTATTTGACAGTTTCTCGTTTTCAGCTCGTTTGAAATTTATTTGATATTATCTGACTTAGAAAATATTCGCGTCTTTGGGGTATTCTTCGGTCCTAGAACGATATGGGAAGATACTCGGAAAAAATTATCTAGATACAAGTTACAGCTCTATTTGCATCTGTTACACCTCTTGACACGAGTTACATTTAAATATTTTAAAAAGATTCTAATTACAAAACACATTTCTTGGTATGCAAAATATTTACCAATAACTATAATCATAATTAGAGCCTCTACCTTCGTTTGTGAAATACTTCATACTTTCATAGTAAATAATAACTTTCTAACAAATTCAACATAAAAGATAACATAATATGTTATTCACAATCATTTTTAGATTCTAAACTAAGTGAAGAAGCTAGTGCTTATTAAATAACAAATTTTTATCAGTTAATCAGAATGTTTAGTCATAACAAATGAAATATTGATAAAATAAAAAAATTGCGATTTCAAGCATAACAAATATTTAACAAATAATTGACATTTACCAATACAAATAATAAATTATTGAAATTGGAATAAAGTATGGTTAAACAGTAAAATTATAATTTAAATAACAATAAGGATGAAAATTCGGTTTCGAAAATTTGCTGATTGAGTCTTTTGACAAGTATTTCAAGGGTAAACGGTCACTTTGTATGGCATATTGTTTAAAATACATAACGCGAACATTCTGTACGGTAGGATAAAAATGAAAATTTCAGAATGCAGTCACTTTGTACTATTATATGTATATTATATTATGTACATACTATATGTCTATACACATTAAAAAAATATGATTTCTGTTATGAATCAAACTAATCTAATTGGTTCTTTTTGGGAATTTTAAAATTAAAATCTAAATTAAAATTTTTTAAAAGAAAAACAGCATGAACAAAAACAAATATCAAATATCGAACTCTTAAATTCAATTTATTATATAATATGTAGTTTTTAGTTTTTCATTTAGATTTTAAAATTAAAAATTTTATATGACTCAGTATTTATCAATTTAATTTTACAGTACATTACATTTATTAATACTTTTAGATTCTGAGCGAAGCTAGTGTTTTTACAATGATGTTTTTTTTTATATTTTATTTTTTATTTTTTTCTGTGTACAACTTTTTGTATAGAAATACTTGTCCAAAAGTTTCGGTCAATAACTTTTTTAAACCGATTCGTCTCTAGATTGTACTTTAAAGAGGTCATTTTTTTAATTTCTCAATTCTTCAATGTTTTTTTTGGAAAAAACTACCCAAAATTTGACAAAAACAACTCCAAAACCATCATTTTTTGATCGGAATTTTATGAAAATTTAAACATAGATAGAAAATCGTATAAAAAAGATTTTGGCGTAAGAAAATTTTGAAAATGTGAAAAAAAATTTTGGACATTTTTCGAACATTTTTTTTTCTTATATTATTAACTTCTCTTCAGAATCGTTTTACTGAAGAAATGATTTATCGTTTCTTTAAAATTTAATACGCCCGTCAAGAGAATACCATCCGTCGTGCGAAGTACACCCATAGTACGATGTATGTCCGGCTTTTTTACTTTAATTCCCAACAGTTTTTCCAGAATTTTGAAAAATCTATTAAATTTCGAGAAAAACGATTTTAAACCCTTTTTTTAATCCTAAAATTCAGATATAGATAGACAATAATATGGTAAATATTTTGGTGAGAAAAAATGTATAATAACTCTCTTTTTGTTTAAACACGGTTATTTTTCTCATCGAAAGTTATTTTTCCTGTTGTCAGTTAATAGGAGGAAATAAAACTGGCTAAGTAAAAATAAATTTTATTGTAATGGTAATAAACTTAATAATTTTAAAGTAAAGTATTTTTATTAAAACTGAAGCTCCAATCAGAATCATATTATGGATTTTACATTTGACACACCCACACAAGGGGTGTAGAATACCCATGTTGCAAAGTTTGTCCCAAAATTTTTGTGCCCCTTTCATTCAAAGGCATATTTAGGATTGTTGTTCAGTGGGGGTGGGGGGCTAAAATGAAATTTTTCTATATAATTTTTAATTAATGATACTATTTATCTACACGGATAGCATTTAATAATTGCGATTTGGGTAAACTACTCTTTGGAGGGGATTAGCCCCTTAAATACATCCCTGCTCTCATTAGACATTAGATATTTGTTAATACGCCTCTGAATTTTTTAATATACTATCTGTGGTGTCAAGTAATAAATATGATTATCATAAATATAATATAATGTTCAGATGTAATTTGCATAAAGTGTTGAGCCAACGGCTCCATGTCATGAAATTACTACTGGTCATTATGTGAATTTTACGTTTCCATATGTTATGATATATTATGCAAATCATAAATTTAAATATTTAGTCAATAATTTCAATATCAATTATTACGATTTCAAATTGATTTTTCTTAGTTACAAACTAGTGTGCAGGTAATTAAAAAAAAAAAAAATTCAAACTTACTGTAAAAGTAACTCAATAAACATTTGTGTAAACAACGAACACGTTTAGAAATTAAACAAGCGTACCCAATGGAAATACTGCACGTTATTACACAGAAAAAAAAAAAAAAACGTAACAAAGTATTTACATCGAGCTGAAGTGTATCTACAGTTTAGTTCATACGTGCTTTTACCATACCCGACAATGAAGAAATGTCCAGCAGCTTTGCTTATTTCCATTATACTATGCTTGACCGCAGTACGACTCAACGGAAAAGATACAATTGATGATGCGCGCTCGCAGACAACTGAAAATGAAAACAGAGAAAGAGAATTACAAGATTTCCTCGAGATACTTCGGCAGAATTCAAAAGTCATGTCGAGGAAGGTTTTAATCGACAACAGAGAACAATCTATAAACGATAATCTTACCTCGTCCGATTCAGACGGATCGATTACAAAAGAAAACGTATTCGAAACGACGCACTTGATAAATGTCGTGCTATCGTGTGAGTATAGTGACATAATTTATTATCAAACTAAACTAATCGATAATGTGATTGAGCGATTGATTTCAAAAAATAAAACAGATCAATCGGTCGTCGAAAACAAAAAAAAATTACTTGGGTTAAACGAGTTCTTCGACAATTATCAATTTATATCGGTTCATATTTTGAAAAATATCTCGTCAATGATGTTTACGTTAGCGGGCTTAGAGAAATTAATAAAACAAATCGAATCTAAAAGCCACAATATTTTGAGAAACTTATTATCGTGGTACACCGTTATGGTGAGAAACAATAAAAGAATGTACGATAGCACTTCTGAACCGCGATTGTCGGTTGTAGATAGTATAGAAATTTCAAATTATCAAACACGAAATCGTGTAGAACAGTTTATGGTTAAAAATTGCTATCGTCCCGAGGAATTAATGTCTGTGAAAAACGACGTAGACGACAGAATAGCGAATATGCGAGATTTCGTAGACAACGAATATCTAGAAGTAATCGACAAGTCACTAATGTCGATTACGCGTCCCGAGTTGTTTGATAAAAACGAAAAAAACCGCTTCGTATTTAACTCGAATTCGGGTAATATGAAATTAATCGGATTGCTTCGCAAAGAAATATCTACATTCAAACTAATGGTTCGGTTCGGCAAGAAAACATTCGAATTGAAAAATATGTACACAACGAAAGTGGTGTACACTTTAAAAGTCAAATCAATTGTTATTTACGAAAAATTATTACTGGATAAAATAATCGAAATAATCGTAGGATACGTGTCAATGACGATGAAAACGATACTGAGCAAAGCGTCGTCGTCGGGTCCGGAAAAGCGGAAAATGTGCTACGAGACGTTGATGGACAAAATAGAAAAATACATTCAGACGTTAAAAGTCGCGGGTCATCCGATTTATTTACTGAACAAAATGATTTCGATAAAAATCGATTTGTTGTACATATGCTCGTTCGTGTTGTCGGTGGACGACAATAATCACAACAAACGCATAAACGAGTTCATTGTCAATTGGGACGCGTCGACGCAAAATGATTTCTCCGGAAAAGATTTCGACTCGTTTCTGAATTCCTTGTCCAAAATGGTGGTCTGCGGCAGATTGCATCCGGCTTTGTCGAACACTTATCTGGAACGATTCGACTACTATTCGACGTTGCAAAACGAATTCGTCCTCGATTATCAATATTTAAACACCGAGTACTACGTGGACGTGTATCAAAAAGCCATGTGCGTCAAATTGAACGACGTACGAGGGAAAATAGATTCGTTGGTTGCACGAATCGACGAATGCGCGACGACGACAATCGATCGCAATGCCGTTGAAGTGTGTTCCGAACGGTTCAACGACACATATGGTGAAATCGTGATCGACATCGGTGACATAATATCCAACTGTTTGATCCAGGCCGACCTCAGTTGGAACGCGTTCGGACTGTTTTTGATTTACAATGAATTGCACGCCAAGTTGTTCGACGACAGAGATGATCGCATGCGACATTTGACGACGTTCGCGTACGTCACGAGACTCGTGTTCGAAGAGAATCATTACCGAAGTTGCGGTACGAACAGACCGTTGAATCGTTTAGGCGTGCTGGAAAAACCATTGGCCGACGGTACTCCGTGTAGAAATTGGAATGTCGACGACCGAGTTAACAGTGTTGACGATTTGAGAAAAGAAAAGAATTTGTCCTCGATTTTCTGGCACGAAAAGAAATTCCACGATTTTAGCGACGCCACGCAGCGACTGTTGGACGCGTTTCCACATGTCGAATTAAAACTACATTTGGGCGCTGCCGAAAAGACGCTCCGTGAAGTTCACGAAAAACATAAAAATTACGTTTTCGACATTCAGGACTGCTACGATTATTCCTATTACGTTCTCAGATGGATGACGACCGTGACGTATTCCACGCTGGTGGACAACATTGTCACGCGAATCGCCACTAACGATTCCTCCTCACTCGAGGAATGGGAAAGGACGGGATTACAGACACTCGTCAGAGAATTCATGGATTTAGACAGACTTTCAGTGACCACTGTCGTCGTCCAACGGCACATTAGTAGCAACGACGAAGATTTGATAAATAACGTGATCACGCTTCGAGACGCATTTGAATTTCTAGGATTCGTGGAGCGATCCCCACAGTCCACGGACGGGAATAATTCGAAAAGTATTAATCCGTTTTTTTTGGATATTCAATTTATAGTACAAATTTACTTTAACCATTTAACTCAAAATTTGTGAGACGATATTGCTAAGATGTATACTATTTTATTATGTAAGTTTTTGCTTGTGTATTATTGAGCACATTCAATGGATGCGACTCTATTTATATTATTTTCAGAGTATAAAGTATTTTTAATATTTATTATTATCAACAAAGAATTATACTTCAATGAAAATGTTTCAATATGTAATAATTGATAGGAGTAGTGTAATTTATTTCCTTAAAATTACCCTCAAATTCACCATATATATACCACACCTCCTGACCACAGAGATTTAACAATGGAAAGTTTCGAAAATTTTCAAGTGAAACTTTTCATGAAATTTGAAAAATTGCAGGCTTATATTGAATTGAAAAATATTGAAAATTTTTGATATAAAAAATTAGATTTCAGCTTTTAAGAAATTCCTGTGTACATTAATATTAGTAACGCATAAACCAATTTATAGATAATAGAATAATAATTAAATTATCTATGATTGTACTATTAATGTTATGGTCTAGCTCAGTGGTTCCCAAAGTGTGCGCTGCGGCACCCTAGGGCGCCTCGTTGTTGATGTAGGGGCGCCGCGCCGTACCGTTAACTTTTAAATCACGTAAAGACGTGATTTAAAAATAAATAAATTGCAATAAATAAAGATTACGACGATTAAGATATAAAATATATGACTAAAAAAAGCCGGTCATACTTCGCACGATGGGTGTACTTCGCACGACGGGTGGTATTCTCCTGACGGGCGTATTAAATTTTAAAGAAACGATAAATCATTTCTTCAGTAAAACGATTCTGAATGAAGCAAGTTAATAATATAAGAAAAAAAAATATATCAGACCCGGAATTATATGCGCTAAATGGTACGAAATATGCATGCATTTATTCAAATGTATTATTGAAATATACACTAAAAATGTATTAACATGTAACAAAATATGATATTAAGTGAATAAAACAATAAAATTAAAAAG